>JAUBWS010103221.1:0-10609 GCA_032270445.1 Darlingtonia californica | reverse complement strand
TTTCACATATTCTCTATCCTCCCCTGTATTAAGAGTGGTAAACTCTTTTGACTCAGTTGTCAGATGGCAAGCAATGGAAAATTAATGACAAATACAAACAAACTTGGAAAACAAGACAGCACAATGGACAAAAAAAAATGGGTATAGAAAATGAAAAAGGGATATATATAGTGAATATTGATAGTAAAAACAACGTAGGGGTAGATAAGACATTAGCAGAACAAAGTATGTAATGAGTAGAGCTTAGGTAAGAAGATGGATAGAATAGAAATGTATAGATGAATTATTTGAGTGGAAGCATATATGTGAATAAATAAAGGACTGCAGGCCAGATGGTAAAAAACACTCTTGAATCATCAGTTGATGATATTTGATAAAAAAGGGTAAAAAAGAGAGAGCAATTTTGTTCATGTCGATCAGATAGAAAAAGTTTTCTTAGAAGGTGGGCAGTGCCATTTAGTACTATTTTTTGGGTTTCACTTTGTGTGACATTACCTGGTAGTGAAGTGATACATTTTTCAGTCTTTTGAAATTATTGGAGTGATAGTTGTTTTCATGTTGATTTGTACTTGAGAGTTTCTCTTTTGATGAGAAATTTTTATCAGTAGGGATGGTCATATCAACCATTAGACAGGTTTTCTTTAGATTATCTTTGATTACAAGGTCTGGCCGATTTTCCTGGATTGTCATATCTGTATGGATACTGAAGTCCCAGAGTGTCATTGCTTGTTGGTTCTCAACGACTGGTACAGGTACATGTTCCTACCATTTGTCAGTGACCTCAAATCCATAATGAAGACAGGCTTTCCAATGAATATATTGCCAGCCTTCATCGTGGCACAACTTGTATTCATTATTAGCCATAAAATGGCACCCAGAGACAAGATGGTCAATCGTTTCTTTACATCCATTGCAAAACCGGCAATTTGGGTCAACTCCATTATGAAGTATTGGGGCTTGAAAGTTTCTTGTGAAAAGAGTCTTGTCTTGGGCTGTCACAAGAAAACCTTTTGTTTCTGCCCTTAAACCTGCTTAACCATTGATCAGTGTTTTCAGGGTGTACATCAGCATTTTCCAAGCACTTCAGTATTGCCAGTAGTGATTTATTTCTCCATTTATTTTCAAGCTCTAAAATACCTTTCTCTGTTGATGCTTTTTCAATTTCTTTGCTCTTACAGTGCAGGGTAGTGTTTCATCATCAACACCTTCAGTTGGAAGTTGTCTCTGAAAGTCAGTACTTTCTGTCACCACTGAGTGAGATTTTTAATGTATGTATGTATGTATTTATTTCACCCAGGCTGTGGCGAGCCGAAGTCTGCTATGTGAAGTGTATACCCCATATTTCAAGGCAACGGTCCCGTAATTGCATGGCTGATTAATGTTGTAGGCTCTAATCGAATGCAACGGCTGTTACCCTAGGAGTAACAACCGTTGCTTTCGATATTTGCACCAGCGTGAATGTTGATACTTAGAGTAACAGCAGCTGCATATAGGATTCGAACCCTCAACATTTTTCACCAATGTATTACGAGGCCAGCGCCTTGCCAACTGAGGTATCAACTCCATTTGTAAGAATTTTAGATTTTTTGTGAGTAAGAACAAGTTTTAGCATCCAATCATTGCTAGATTCTAGGTAATTATGAAGACCAATAATTGTAGTATTATAGGTGAGTTTACATCCGCTTGAGGATGGTGAATTCTATAGACTGTTAATAACTTACGGGCTTTAGTATCCAATTATTATTTTTATTATTATTATTAATGATTTGTATTTTAGCATTTCCAAAAAGATAATTGTGGCTATTCGTTAGAAATATTTGTACAATGATGATATGCACAATGTTGTAAAAATTAATAGTTCTTTTTTGCATTAGGGGGCATTCAAAAAGTACGTTCGCTTGAAATTTCGACTTTTTGACGGCCTTCCTCCCCCCTCTTGGTTGCTTTGAAACAATAGAAATGACGTCAAAAACAACAGCTCTTTGTTTTTGGCTTAACCCCCTCCCCCTTTCTTGAATGAACATACATTTTGAATGCCCCCTTAGCCTTTTGCAAAATGGAGAAATAAAAAATTGGAGTTGCTTAAGCTGTTACTCAGTCACATGTTTGTTAATTTGGCAAAAGCTCAATCAAAATAATACTTCTTACAAGATGCGATACTTTTTATGAATTTCAATTGATCTTAAGTTGGCAGGGAGTTCATTTAAAACTTTACTTGCCATGTCGTTAAACACATTATTAGTGTTTTTTTCATTAAGCTTTCTCTCCCATTCGTATTTTGCAACAGTCTTCTCTGCTCTTGAAAAATGTTTTTCAGGTCTTCAGGGAAATCTACGTCATGAAGCAACTTGTGAGCCGTCTTGGCAACTACATGATTGAATCGTTCTTGTACTGGCAACCATCTCTGTTTGATTGTTTCTTCGTAACCAGCGTATCGGTTAAGGTGTGTCCAGCTGTGATGTCTTGCAGTTTTTGGATTCTTTGTTTTAGGTAGCTTGAAATGTTCTATTTTTCTGCTGTTACTTCTGATAGCTTTTGTACACATTGTACAATAAGAAGGACCAGTATTTCTCTCAATGTCACCACTGTAGGACTCTTTAGCAATACAAATTTTGGATGGTTTACACTGTGACATTTAGGAATTTTCAAATGTTTCCTGATATCTGTACTATACGTAGGTATCAGTGTATCAAAATTTTATTTGTTCAAACTATTACTTATTGCACTCTAATGTCTACTAGAGATGATAAGAAGATGGTTAGTAGTCATAAATTCTATAGATATAGTACTCAGATTGTTTGATTTGTATTTCACCATTTCATTCCAGGAAATATACTAACAAATACCAGTAAAAGCTGTGAACAGAAGAAAGAAAAATGGTAATAGTTTTTGTAAATTTTCATATTCTAACAATATTATAGAACTTTGATAAAAAACTTAAGGTGCTGCACTAATTGTTGCACTTGAAATATGGCACAAAATCAGGTTCTTATGTAATTTCTCACTGCATTAGTTGATACCATATGTAGTTGAGGAAAATTGACCAGAAATGTCTAAGAAAAATTTTTAAACAAATCACTCATCAGAGCTCTTTACACAACACAAGTGAGTTCAGAGGCGACAAAATGCGAATCAACTATCACTTAATATATATGAATTAGGTAAATTGTGAAACTTCTCAGAAATTGTGTTGTAAAAATGTTGCTTAATTTATAATTGCACCTTTTAGATTTTATTAAATTTGTCATTGTGTATATTAGTGGCGTAAATTGGTGCAAAATTAGGGCACTTTTGTGTAATATGTGCAATACAGTGCAATATGGGCACTAAAATTTGTCTGATATCTTTATCATCTAATTTTTTTTTCGAAAACTGTATGCGTCATGTGTTTGTTCAGAAAAGCAAGATCGAATGACTTTAAAACGACATAAAATTCTTCAGACATGTCCAAAAGTTATTGCGATGTATGCACACCAGTTCCACTCATCAAACAAACATGTTTTATTGCTAAAAGAAGTGTCATACTTCGGGGATATTAGAAGTAACTGTGGGAAGTTGAAAAATTGTGCCTAGCATGAGTTATTAACGAAAAACCAGTGTGTGACGTCACTTGACGTCATAAACATTAAAATCTTGATAAATAGCTACCTAAGGTCTATTTCAAAATACCTGAAACCAAAATTAAATAAGATTATAACTTTTTAACTATTGAATAAAATTGAAAGATTCTTTTTGCTTTGGAAACATATTGCAGTACATCAAGCTACATGAAAATATTCCAAGAAAGAAAAATGAAAATAGTGAGCTTTTTTTTGAAGCAGTAAAAATGTTTCAAATTTTCACATAGAAACCTAGCCAGGCCAGCCCTCCACTCGCTTTGCTTCTTCTTGTTGGAGGGCTGGCCTGGCTAATAGAAACCCGAATCTTTTGAATTTTCAAATATGAAAATAGTTTATGAATATCTTTCTTCAATGCATATTTTATATTTTATTTTTACTAATTCAATAAATCTTATTCAGTAGTTAAAAAGTTATAAGCTTTTTTAATTTTGGTTTCCACACAATGATGTATTTTTGAATAAAGATTAAATCTGCATAAATTTTTTTTTCATTTTTGATGACGCCATTCAAAGAATTTGTTTTTCAGTAAAATTTTGCTGACATCGTCATATTTTGGAAACCATTCTCAAGAAATTATTTAAAATTGTGGACTTTTCGTGAAACTTCCGTTTCTCATAATCAGCTCAGTAAAAAAATTTCCAATTTCCAAATTCCCAACTTCCAATTCCAACTTCTGAGGATTAAAATGTCTCTTTCCATTAAAACAATACACCTGCCAAGTTTCTTGCTTTTAGCATGTTTTGCCCAAATTTTTCACAAATTTACGCCACTATATTTATTATTTGCTTTTAGCACGTTTTGCACAAATTTTTCATTTGCTTTTGGGAGTTTTGAAAAAACTCCATATATTCAGCATGCAAGATCTCCCATGCAGATTTTGTGAAAACAGAATCTTCTTTTTCTCACAATGTGCACAGTTGGAAATGTTAAAAGTTTTCAGAAAACCTTTATTGTATAAGGTGAAATATTCTCTGAAAGTTTCATAATTTCCCGCTTTTTCTGTTGTTGTAAATGACATAAGTGTATCATAGCAACTGGTGATTAACTTACATTGGAAAAAAAAGCTTATTTAACTCTACTGAAGGTGTTTTAATTTCTGATTCTGAATTCAATTACCATACAAATAAACTTTTCGCTGTTGCTGTTTCATCCAATAAGGCACACCAATACTTATAAACCCATATGGTGCCAAGTTAAAATCATGAGTAAATGCGATATGTAAAAACAATTTTTTTGGCAACTGACCAAGTGTATAAAATAGGTGATTCATGCACAAGATATGAACTGGCCTGCAAATTTTCGAGCTATCTGAGTATAACTTTTAAAGGGGAAAATGAGAAAGCAGATCATTTTATTTTGATTGTTTAAAAGCATTTTAATTCTTTACATTCAAACATTCAAGATTAATAAGAAAATAAACTTTTACAGAAATAAGTCTTAAGACTCCTGTTATTTTGATAAAACTGTACGCAAAATTTGGGGAAAATACGTTTCCAAAATTTCATTTCTGTTGGTTATCATGTATTGGGCAGATGTCACTCTTTTCTACGGAACTTGAGATGCGTTCAGTTTATGTCTTCAGAGACTTCATGACTTTATTTATGGTCAATGCCAGTATTTTTCAAGATGTTTTTTGCAAGTTGGTTGAATGATATATTTAGAATCTTAATGGTACTAATTCTCTTGGGTATAAATTTTTTGCAGATTTGGTCCATGTTACAAAATAATTGTAAGTCTGTGGAGAAATTGGGGACTTCGTTTGCGAAAATCAATGTTTGTAAAAAATTCAATTATATTTTCACCCCAGTTTTACCTCCAATTTTTTACCTTTGAAGGAAACACCACAAAAATTTCCATTTTTATTAAATGAAGGGACATTAAATTTAAGTTGAACTAATTTGATGTAAAATTGCGTTGGTATCAAAGAAAGTACTAGACAATATTGATACTAAACTATTAAGGTATGCGTAGATTCATTTTTTCCTAGGAATAGAGGGAGGGTTGAAAATTTCAAAAAGCCGCTTTAGAGGGGTTTACATTTTAAAAAGTCTTCTATAAAGGAAGAAAATCTCACAAATTTGATCTGTCATTTTGAGAAACAGCCATCAAAGCACCTTATAACGAAACCAAATGTTTCCTTAGCTGAACCAAGTGACCAAAGGGGAGTTAGAATTTTCGTTCAAAGTTCTAGGAAGGAAGTTTAATCTTCGGGGTAGGGTTATTATTTTTAGGAAGCTAATGGTATGTAATAAATGGACTAACGATTGAAAGATATGGCCCCTAATATTTCTCTTGATCTAAAGCGTCTGAAATGTATGTTCTTGCCAGTAACTGTAGGTTATTAAAGCACGGTTCAAAATTATGTGTACTGTACATGGTATGTTCCATCAATATCTGAACAAACATTGTTGGAAAATTTGACACATTCGGCACCGTTGGTAAGATATCAAAGAGCGGTGCATTTAGAAATTGTCAAGTTTGATAAATTTATGAAACTTAAATTTATGAAACTGAAGAAGAAAAAATGTATGTAAATGAAAAAGCTGATCTTTTTTTCTATTTCATAATATGAGTTTCATTTTTACTGTAATATGCAAAAACCTCAATCTTAGCAGCCGATTTCAAATATGTGGTTATTTTTCTATTTCCACTTGAGCAAAAACAATTCCTAAAACTTGGCCACAATGCTCGTTTTTGGCCAACTTTGAGGTGTTGTTTTTCTTTTATTACCGAAGCAATGCCGTAGCAACTAGACGTGGGAGCAAGCATTTTGTTCTCCCCCAATAAATTTTCAAATGATCTCGTTCTTTTGCAATAGATTAAGTATTTTCAGACTATTTTTAGATCAGCAACTTTCCATATTTCAATGCATTTTCCCACAATCTAGAGGTTATAATCGTCAAAATTACTCCCTCGGGCCAAACCATGGTTGGCCCTCGCAAATATGCCCAACAAGCCCACCCCCCCCCCCCCCAAGTCAATTTACTTGCTACAGCACTGAGAAGATGATAAAAGAAAACCAGGACATAGAATCAACTAAGATTAAAGCTTTCGCATACCAAACCCGAACAATATCACAAATAGAAAAAAAAGAATTTTTTCGCTTTGCTAAATTTATTAAATTTTACATGTATCGCTATTTAATATCTTTCCAAGGATACCAAACTTATTAACTTCCATAAACTACTCTTTCACATAATTGTATGAAATATGCCAAATGTACTTCAATTTATTTATTTACATCTAATTATCAAATCTATTTCATTCAGGATAGTGGGTCCGATTGGGACAGTTTGACAGGAGATGAACCATCATTTGTTGATGTGTCAATGCACAACTCTAAAAGAAGCAGTAAACAAAAGAAAGATCCACAGCAAGGTTTTACACCAGAATATATGCGAATCTACTTTTATTTCGTTGTTTCAATTAGTTTTCTGTGGTTGCGTGATTAAGGAATACGTCCGAATACGGGTCCCGTATATTCCCGTATTTGGTAGGATTTCACGGTTTGGGGTCCGCTTTGAATCCATCATTACGAGGCTATTGGTTAAATTTTCACCGACAAAAACTTTCTAGACAAAAGCATTTATCAACAACAATATTCTTTTTAACCTTTCAGAGTATCAGGATTATAGAGGAACAAGCAATTTGGGTTTTAAGACAGTTGAATTGGAAGATAGAAGTCACGTCCATGACAGGATATCTGAAAGAGAAAAGAAACAACGGAAGAAACAAAATATAACAAATAATGACCAAGAAGATCTTCCATACACACAATTTACAGGTACTTTAATGGGATAATCTTTTGCGGGGGTAAGGTTTCGCGGTTGGCCTTATCCGCGAAATTTTTGCATTTCGCTGGGATTTAATTTTCGCGGTTAGGTCTTTGAAGAGTTTTCGTGGATTTCGCGGTTGAGCGTTGTTTGTGATTCGACTACCCTAAATAATTTTCTAAGTTAAAATTTTCCAGAATTATTTCACGAATATGTTATTAAAGACACAAACAAATAGATTTTGTTGTTCAAAGATTTCATATGCTGTATACTATCTACATAAATTGCTGACTTGACACTTGTTAAGCTAAGTTTCTGTACGCATAAAGTGAATGACAGATCTTGCAACAGAGTCAACTCAAAATTTTTCGGCTGAGGTACATTGCGTATATTGAAATAACGGACAAAAGTTATTTGGTGTTTTAGCTACTCCAAATAGGAAGAAACCAAATAAAAGGGATTCTGAGAATAACAATAGTACGATACATCAAAAACCGAAAACGAACTATACCATCGAACAACCTGTTGAACAAAGAGACGATGTCAGTAATTCTTGGGACCTGGAAAACAGTATGAAAGTCGGCGGGAAAGATTCGTTATACGGAGAATCAATTATCGGTTTTAATCAACAAAACGCATCTCCAAGGTAAGTTTTCCGTGCAAAAAAAATAGACTCTACTATCACAAGTCATGAAACTTGTTAAGTTTTCTAAAACTTATCGGTGTTTCTCTTCCAAAGTATGTTAACCTTTTAAATATGTCGTAATATTTTCGTGTTTTATTGTATTGATAATTTGATACATCACCAGGAACAACTCTGTTGTGCATAGGTTCTGGATCTCTTTATATTCTTACTACTAAAGACGTTTGACCGTAAAAATTCATCCGTGGATACCCGGTATTGGTCGTATTTATACTGAGACGAACTAATCGTCTGAGACGAATAGTTCGTCTTGACGATTAGTTCGTCTAACAAAAGGAATGTGTTTTTTCAACGCATTTATACTGTCGAGTAAATTGATAACTTGGACGATTTATTCGTTATAGACGATTAGTTCGTCTCAGTATAAATACGGCTAATTTAAGAGTTTGAAACAATTGAGAAAATTCATCACTTTCCACTAAACGGTTAATCTCTGGTTTTTTCTTAGTTTTTATCAAAAAAATTGACGTGGATTAGTTTTAACACAATGACCAATACATTCCAAAAAATGCAAATATTTAGCTCAACTTTGTAAAGCAGTCTTCTGGACTACGACACTAACAAACATTCTTTTCAAAATTGTTGTTCGAAAGAATTCTACCATATTTAAAAAAATTTGATTTTTGTTTTTTTATTTTCTTATTTTTTTTTGTAGGACAGAACTATCTAAGAACAATAACAATAATGTATTATCTAAACCAATGGGCAACAATACCCTAGGGACGACGAAGGAAACATACTTCAGACCACCGACAGTGCTATCATTATACGAAAACAAAGACAAAGAAATTTCTTCTGCTAAGAACAACGAAAAAAGGTAAAAGCCGCTTTCCATTTGATTTTTTGAGCAGTCCTGTTCGACGATCATAAACAGATTTCATGCGGACATTTAACATTCTCAAACCCAGTCCTAAACGTGGTTTTGGAGGCAAAACAATAGAAACAGTTTACTGAAGTGTTGAAATTGTGTGTTTTGCCTTTGCGCTTCTCTGTTTACCATTTTATTACACCAAAACATACTAGAGTTCCAAACCGTCTAAAACTCTTCATGTTTTGCGTTTTGTTTAATTTGGCACTCTATCGCGCAAATATTTTGAAAGCCTTCAGGCTGTGAATGCATCAAAAACTATATTGCGAAAAATTTTTCCCTAGAATTTTGTACGTTCCGTTTGTTTCAAAAGTTCGAAATTTTCATTTCCCCATGACGATCAACTCACCGATCAAGCACTTAGGTTTTAAGATAATCAATCAGATTGCTTTTGTTTATGACCGCCTCTGTATTCGCGTGCGCTAATTTGATCGAAAAAAATTCTAAGTGGAAAGGCTTACGAAAGGTTTTCTTGAACGAAAAATAAACTTTTCCCAGCATCTCTTTTATATTTTTTATCTCAAAATAAAAAGTTTTTTTGTCAAGTATATGATAAAATCAATATTGCATCGTTAGTAAATTTTGGTTTATTTATTTATTAGTTTATAAAAAGTACGTAAGTACAGTGGTTGTTGTATTTGTGAAATCTATGCTGTTCATAATACTAGAATTTTTTTCGGGATTTTTTTCCGCTTTTGCAATCAAATATATAGGCTTTAGACGTCTATTTTTCAAAATAGTTTTATTTTGTCATTATTCTATCACGTGGCTACACGTTATTTTTAGTCAAGATCTTCAGGTGAATTTTTTTCATTTTGCAGACTAGTTTTCATGATAGTTTTAACTTTTTTTAAACTTAAGAATAGCAATTACAGACAGCGGTGGGCTTAAGCATTGCGAGGCCTTGGGTCAACGAAAATTCGGGTCCGAAAACGAGCACAGCATGTTAAAACAAGCAGATTGCTCGTATTTTATTCATCTAAAAACATCTTTTGGCTCTAGGCTCTAGTTAGACTAGCGAGCTAGTCGGATTTTTAGAGCCACAAAACCCGATTAATAACTCGAAATGGGAAAAGTCTAGAGAGTGCCGTACGGAAAATATCGGAGGAAAATCTTATTTCTTTTAAATGTGAGTCCTTATTTCGATGCTAATCAGTGCGAGGCCTTGAGATATGGCTCGGACAGTCACTCTTAAAATCTCCACCGATTGCAGAGCTTACAGTAAGGGCATATTACAGTTACAGGGACTTGTAATCTAATAACAAATAACATTACATGAGGTAGAGCACTGAAAAATTCTCGTACACTTTGAAAAAAAATCACAAGAAAATTCGCCAAAAAAATCACGAAAAAATATCAAAATTCACGAAAATTTGAAAAGTCTCGTAAGAAAATTTTTAAGTACTTCACCCCTAGATCTACTGTGAAATTTTTACTTATCTGTGATAAAATGCCTATAATCTGTAAGTTTTGTAAAGGAAAAGTGGCTACACTTTTTTATATAAGAACAAACCATAGAAGTACGTAAGGCTTCAAATGGCAAAAATTTAGAATCTGTTAAGAACATTTAAAGGTTTCAAAAGGCAAAGAAATACTGAAATTTAATGATGTCAACCTGTTTTTTGCTATAATCAAGGACAATTTA
>JAUBWS010103210.1:0-10610 GCA_032270445.1 Darlingtonia californica | reverse complement strand
ATACTGCTATCAAAGCAACATCCCAACTTGCCACACTCATTGCGCGTAATACCTCCCCATCCGCAGTCAACTCGTTTGGGAGGTTCAACGGATGAACAGGTATCATTTCCACCTAAAAAGAATGAACAAAGTTTTTTTACATATATTCTGTATTTGATTAAAGTACTGCTTCCCTCTTGAAGTTACTTATTTTGCGACTTTAGCGGTTTCGAATGTTTTGGCCAGATTTAACGCGCACAAAAGGCAAAAAGTTGGTCTTCAAAACGAAAAACGTGGAAACTTAGATCCCGCGAAATTAAGTTTCCTTGAAGCAGTTCGATAAATGCCATCTACGAATTGACCTGGTAAGTATTAAAGAAATAATATCATAGAATTACCATAACAACTTAGAGAATTATGAGGTGCACGCTATTTTAATCCATATTGTTATAAAAAAAGGTCCATAAATGATAATGTCCTTTTTGGGGTTAAGCTCAAGCGAGCTGAAACAAGGAATGGGGTATGTCAAAAAACCGTATTAGAAACTGAAATAAGCTGTGGATGTTTTTTTCTGAGCTTTCCTACCCAATTTCTTGTTTGTATTTAAACTGCACATTTACCATTACAAACTTTTAGTGATTTAACTATAATGAAATTTCGATAATTATGCAATTTTGTTGTTTTGGTGAGTCTTTCATCCCCAAGGGCAAATATATCAAAAACCCTATGGAGGAGTATTTTTCTTTTTAACGGATTAAATCCTATATGCCGCTCAAATAAAAAAAACACTCCTCCGCATGGATGTTTTTCACGATTTTTCCACTGGGTTTACTCTTTTGATTTCAGACTACTTCTCTCCGTATGAGCGGGTCAACTTTATAAGGACTTTTTAACTGTACCAAATTTTGGCTTTATCTATAAAACAGACATTGTTTTCTTGTTGTAACTGGGTCTACCGTTTATAGATTTTCTTTAACTGTATCACGTTTTCGTCTTACCTCTAGGGGTTGTTGATATAGTATCATCACCCTGAAATCTTATTTTTCCATCGGTTGTGGAGGAGGACTCATCCCTTCTTTTCCTTGATTGACTTTGATCACTAGCACCATTCCCAGTTTCCAAGTTTTGTTTAGTAGGAGGGCTTTGTGTCGTTGTTGTTTGGGCGATACTGGTGAAATTGACCACTCCACCGCAGATGACATTTTGCATTTCCAGTATAGACATGTTGTTCATAGAGAACACGTATGTAGAAGAGATGTTTTGAAGATCTTGAATAATATTCTGGAGAGACTGGTAGCTTTGCAATGATTGTACCTAGAGGTGATTTATATTACATGTGACTACCTGTTTCAAAAGCTAGAAAAGATAGATTTCATGATTTTATTTAAAATCAGCCATCCATTAAAAGTATAACCGATTTTTTTCCAAAGAAACAACAGTCACGAGATTTTCCAACCGGAATCATCAAAGACATTTATTTTTTACATAGTTCTAAGATAGTCTATTCCAACAAAGTAAAGATTAAAGCCAAGTGAAAATCAGGTAGAAACTAGGTAACTGTTTTAAAATCATCCCAGCCTTTTAGATAAATTAAAAATCATCCCAGCCTTTTAGATGAATTAAAAATCATCCCAGCCTTTTAGATGAATAAAAATCATCCCAGCCTTTTAGATGAATTAAAAATCATCCCAGCCTTTCAGATGAATTAAAAATCATCCCAGCCCTTTAGATGAATTAAAAATGATCCCAACCTTTTAGATGAATTAAAAATTATCCCAACCTTTTGAATGAATAAAAGATCATCCCAGCCTTTTAGATAAATTAAAAATTATCCCAGCCTTTTAGATGAATTAAAAATCATCCAAGCCTTTTAAATGAATTAAAAATCATCCCAGCCTTTTAGATAAATTAAAAATCATCCCAGCCTTTTAGATGAATTAAAAATCACCCCAGCCTTTTAGATAAATTAAAAATCATCCCAGCCTTTTAGATAAATTAAAAATCATCCCAGACCTTTAGATGAATTAAAAATCATCCCAGCCTTTTAGATCAATTAAAAATTATCCAAGCCTTTTAGATGAATTAAAAATCATCCCAGCCTTTTAGATGAATTAAAAATCATCCCAGCCTTTTAGATGAATTAAAAATCATCCCAGCCCTTTAGATGAATTAAAAATTATCCAAGCCTTTTAAATAAGCTAGAATAACAAAAGATATAAGCTTTGGATAAAATGAGCTGCATTGTACCTCCTCAAAAACTTTCTGTGCTTCTGGTATAAGCCTTACGGCTGTCTTTTGAATGTCTTCAAACTCCTGAAAATATAAGAGGAAGAAATGCTGGAAACCTGTAAACATTCTTTCTTGTGAATAGCAATGAAGGTGGTTTTCTTTCTCATTTGAAAAAAAACAAAACATTCTTGACACATTTTCAAATAACCGATTTTGGAAATTCCAGAAACTATGATGACACTAGCCTACCGGGTAGACCAGTTTGGAACTTTTTGGCTTCGGGTCTACTGGTACTAGTTCGGAACTAAGTGTAGGAGGACTGATAATTATAAACAATGAATCTCTGTTGGTTACTAATACATAGTTCAAAATGATTGGTGATAATTATACTGTAATGCAAAGTGAAAATGTGACGGTCTATGGGAAAAGGGGGCTTGGACATTTTTACTGCGATCATACTCCACCCGCTCGCAAAATCACTAAAAAGACTTTGAGCGGTAAACAAGTAAATTATGGTTGGCTTTATGTCCCCTTTTCCAATAGACCGTCACAGTTGTATAATAATGATTACGTCAATCGCAATTTTTTTAGGATCCTCTATTTTGTGTTGACCACAGGAGGATTCGAATCCACGACCTCTCACATGCTAAGCGGTTGTCTAGTCTACTGGGCCAGACAGCACAATAGGCTAGGCGAGCCGTGAGAACCCAATTAAGTATCCAGACATCTTGGAGTGATATGCGTATTGATGGAGCATATCTTATTTTGATGGTATAATCATGATAACTTCGAATCATGTCAATCGCCATTTTTAGGATCAACTTTTTTGTGTTGACCATTGATGGCTTGGAAACTGATTATCCGGGGGCTACGGGAAAACCTTGGTTGTTTGCATGACGTCACAACCGCGGTCGCTATTTCTTATGTAGCGCCCGGATAATAAGGTTTATAAGCCATTTGGCACCTGGTTATCTAATAAAAATAAAGTAAATAGGGTTATTTATGGTTATTTATACGGCCAAATCATAGTTTTTAGAAAGACTTCCTTCCTTTGCAATGTAGCATCTTCATTGACGTCGGTCGTTACAGAAAAAAAGCGTCCGCTCATGTGACGAAATAAACCAATAAAAACGTCAGATATAAAGTAGAAATTGTAACGCCAGGTACTACAGGTGGATTCGAACCCACAACCACGCTAAGCGGTTGCCTAGTCTACTGTGCTATCACTCTAAGACGTCTACAGGTCAGGTCCTCACAGCATGCCTAGCCTATTGTGCCGTTTGGCACAGTAGACTGGACAACCGCTTGTGAGAGGTCGTGTGTTCAAATCAACCTGTAGTAAACACAAAATAGTTGATACTAAAAAAAATGCGATTGACATCATTAACCCTCAAACATCAGTTTGATGTAGACTATATACCCTGAATTAAAGCATCTCCGTGTTGGGGAGTCTCAGAGACAGCTGTCGACGCGACTGTTAGGCGCAACGAACACAGTTTGACAGAATTGCCAAACTGTGGACAAGGGTTAGGCTCGAACACATGGCTTTCAGATATCTAGACATAACTGCTTTACCAACTGTGCTACCAAGCCCATGTGGGGGTGTGTATCTGATGTAACAAGGGACACACGATCATGCCACACAATATCATGCCGCACAGTGCTACAGCGAATCCTGGACACTTAGATAAATCTCTGAGGATGATGATGCAGTAGTCATAAGCAGGCTTACAGTTAGTAATGTTGTAAGTTGAGCAGGAAACTATAGTATAAATTACCTTTATGTAATTCTGTACAACGCCAAGCCTTGATAATTCTCCAAAAACTTCAATATCAAATACTGGATTACAAAGAATCTTTGTGAGGTTTTTCTAAAAGCCATGTAAGTAATGTAAGACATTTGTACAATACACGAAGAATAGGTCAAATCAGTAAATAATTTTTTACGTATACTTGAGAGAATAATATGCCAGATTACACATCAAGAACCCAAAAAAGAAGCAATTACAACGTTCACTTTACTTTCTTCCATTATAACTGTATTTCTTTTCACTTTATATGAACAATTCTAACAGGATTTCCTATCAGTGATAGTCCTGTATATAGATCATTTTCTTTCTTTTTAAGAAAGGCGCTGGTGACCATATAACGTTATTCGTGTTTATATGTTTCAAATACAATTGCTTACAGCATCCAAGTTAGGTGGAAACTCGATGATTTCACTTAGTCTATCATTTCCACATACATCATTAGAAATGTTCTAGAAAAGAAATAAACAGTTTGATAGTCATTATACTTTGCACTAACAACAAATTACTTCCTTTTAAGAAAAAAAAGAGATCCAAAAATTCCTAAAAAGGTCTTTAGACGTCCCTGTATGGTTGTATGGCGATTTCAGGTCACAAAAATTTATTTTTTAAACCATGAAAAACGTTTTTTCAGTTTTCTTAAAACTGTCATGAGCAAACCTTATATACAGTAGAGTCACCATATATTTTCTTGATGTAAGAAGAAGGTAGAGAAGATTGATTCACTATTTTGCGAAAAGGTTCATTTGAAAGAATATTGGCAGTGTTAGATTGATAGACTGACATTTATTGTGGATGGCCTCACTATCGGTTGTTTCCAGGAGGGTCCGCAGACAGATATCTATCATAACGAATTCGCGTCCAAAGGAGCGAATTGGCCGAGTAGCAGTCTTCACTAAGTCAGTCCAGCTAGACATTAAGATAACTAATTTTAGGTCAGAGAAACTTGACATGACAGGAGCGAGGATCAAACCAGAAATTTTTTGCGCAATATTACGCCTATACGACTACGACTATACCACTGTGTCACGCTCCTCATTATCTTGTTGTTTTGTGAAATTCAGTCGGATCACAAATCTATCAATTTGTGCATACACATAACATCTTTAGATCAATTTTTTGGTGGCCTTTACCAACAAAGAAAATGTGAAAAAAACGACCAGTGAAATTGCTTTCATGTTTAGTTTGTTTTGATCCCTATCATGATGGCGGCCAAGAAATTTCGTCATAGTGCAGAACCAACCAATGAGATCAAAAAATCGTTTCTGCTGTATGACGTAATGTTTTCGACACCATCACGAGAGGGGTCAAAACAAACTAAACATTAAGCGATCTTTTCTGCGCACTAAGGAACTGTCTATATCAAGGTTCAGTTTATTGCAAGCCTGCAGTAGGCACTGTGATTTCCTGTCCTTATAATCGGTAGGCCAATTCTGACGATATTTCGAAGGGACTATTCATAATACTTATATTACAGTATCCAGCAAAGACAAGGAAATCATTTCAAAACATTATTTATGCTTAAAGGCTTTACATGGATAAGAACAGTTTAAGCCATTTAAGCTATCATCAAACCAATGCTTAAAATAAAACATGTCATCTTCTTACCAGCAATCTAGAAATAATGTCCGTAGGAATGCTTGTTATATTTGGGAAATATTCTTCAAACAATAACAATGAACCAGTCACCTATGAATCCAAAAAACAAAATACTTCATCAATTTTCTACAATTTTTAAAATTAAGTGGATCAAATAGATGCACAACATGACACATGTATCTCAAATCCTCAGGGACCTAAAAATGTCTATGAATTACATGATTTTTTTAATTAAAGGACTTTTTAGATAGTTTCTTGGCTCTGAAGGGAACGAAAAAACTGGTTCAATTTGGGTGATTTGTACAAATTTTAGGAGTTGGGATTACTAAAGGGTTCTACAGTACATGAAAATGTCAAGCAAATCATTAAAATTTCGAAAGGAAATATAATCAAAAATTAAAAATACTAACATTGATTTTACTGTCTAAAATCCCTTGAGCCATTTCAAGTGACAGTCCTGTACTGTTTACTAGGAAGTCATAAAAATCATCACGATTGTTACCAAGAAGTTCTGAGATGGACATATCTATAAAAGATCATTGTCAAAAATCAACGTGTGTTTTGTGAAATTTTCATATGCTCTCATAATTTGTTTCACAGAAGTCGCAATATTCAGGTTACTGCGACATTATCTTGCAGAGATAATGTGTAGAATTTATATTACAATCTAAAATAATATGAACCAGGATTTGAGGTTACCAAGGTTACCAAAGATAACCTTAATTTTGTGATCTTGCAAATTTGAGGTTACCAATGTGAGGTTACCCTAATTGCATGACTATACTGTAGCTCTGGAAATAATAAAATAAACTATATGAGATTTGGTGTAGCTCTTCTCAGATAGTTTGCCTGTCCATTGCAATGATAAGAAATGAAAAATTTCAAAATTGTAGCTTTTTTGAAGTTACAAAAATCAAAGTTGATGTTAAACCAAAAAATTGTTCCACCACAAATTTTCTTAGAACTAAATATTGACATTATCCTGACCTTTTATTTGATACTGTAATATTAATCAACAATATTTGAAGAAAACTATCCTCTAGATGTTGAGGTTTTCAACAGGTAATTATAACAGAGTTTTTTCATGTATGTCTTCTATCACATAATAGGTTAACAGAACCTTTTTAATAGTAAATTTAAAAAGATGTGAGATATCTATAGAACGTTTATTTTCACTTTGGCATTTAGAGGTTATATACAGTACCTATTTTTGTTTCAGATACGTTAACGTTTATTAATTTCATGGCATAAATGGAGAACATCAATTGTTTTAGCTGGATTCGACATTTCCAAGTAGTAACCTCAGACAATTTTTATATTTCAACCTCCTGGTAACCTCATTCTGCACACATTTCTGTTACCTAAAGGATGTTTATTATTCATTTCCATCGATTGAAATATTTCATTTATCATTTTTGCTTGTTTTCAAATTTTTATTTGCTTTAAGATACTTTGTTACTTGGTTTTGATCATTGGTAACCTTAAAAAAGACCACATAAAATTAATAAATATTGTTTACACGTATCAGGTGAAATGAAATTTCACGCCGATCTAATTTCACTTTGGTCAAAAAGACAGAAGTGAAATCTGCCGGAGTGAAAAACATGTATAACACAAAACATTTGGGCATTGCTTAAAGTTTCCAGCCAATTGACAAAGGAGTGAAATTATAACCAAAGTGAAGTAAATTGTAAACGTGCATGTAAACAGACGGAATGTAAAACCAATTTCAAACCTGTTTGGAATTTCAAGCCGGCCTGAGTTTCACTTTGAGTGCGTGTAACATGCCCTTAAGAGTTACCAAGTGATTCAAACATTAACAAAAACAGGGTTTTGAAGCTACAATAATAAGATATCTAAGGCCATTTTTATACAAGTTTCATTCCTGACGAATCCTAAATAAAGTGGGCCTAGCAGAGGCTTTACAAGTTGTAATCTAATTTGTTTTGTGCAGTTAATAAAAGACAATAATTAAATAATTAAAAGCAACCAATCAAAAAAGAATATGGTGATATGCCCACTTCAACCCAAATAAGTAAAATACCTGCACTTATTGTTCTATTGTTCAAAAGGCCAGTTGCGTTCAGATCTTGTACAATTCTTGCAGCATCCCTTAGAAGGGCTGTAAGATTATTCCCAAACATATTCAATGTGTCCATCTGAGTTTGATTGGATGTGAAAGCTTGAATGTCATTGATTAATTTGTAGCCACTAAAAAATAAAAAGAGACAAAAAATAAGTATCTTTATAAACCTATTCAGAAATGGTTAGATTAATTCTTAACAAAACACTGAAATACACGCAGCATTCAAGCATAGGTTAAGCAGAAGAAAAGTTCAATATGATTTCATTTTCATGGAAGTAAGCATTTTGTAAAGTGTTTTAATCGCGGCGTTTCATGAAAAACACAATTACCCCAGCCTTTTGAGAAAGCTTAATTAAAGGGTTTTATAAGTAATCACCTTTAAAAACACAAAAGATCTTCAGCAAAATAATAAAAATCACCTACATTGAAGACGTGAATTGAGGTAGTTCTTGTGCTTTAGGATACATTTCATCAACACGAAAGTTACAATACCATGACTGAAGAAATGGTAAAGCACCAGCTGATGGTAATGCCCTCGGAGCATAATGCATCGCACCATCAAAACCTGTGAAGATCAAAAAATGTGAGAAAAGGTGTAATAAAAGACATCTTTGAGTGATGGATCTGAGGGCATAATTCTATTAAAACATAACATAACTAAAACAGCTTTAAGTTCCATATCCACAAGGGATTCACCTTCCTTACTCAAAACTGTTTGAACCAGTTTTCATATCATTTCAAGACCAACCATCATCTATGTTAAAACTGTATCATCGTACGAGGTTGTGATTATCATTAAATCAGGTAATATTTATAAAAGGTTTTTGTTTCTATCGTTTTTTATGTTGACAAATCAAATTTCATGCAGTAAATAATTGCGTATTATTTTCATGCTGGTAGTAGGTGATTAGTTGGACTAGCATTCCACTTAATTTTTATCTTATACTTTCTCAATACCTTACCTTTGATCTCAAATGGTATTCTTTCAGGCATTCGCTTTGTCCTTACTGCTGCGAGGATTATGAATATTACGAGCGGCCAAACGATTTCAACAACATTTCGAAACTGCAAGGAGAAATATAAATCAAAGTAACTATATCATAACCCTGTGGGACCTTAATTTTTTTTTAACGTAAAAACCTTCATTGATTGTACACAATTAAAAATCAGAAAACTTGGACATTTAAAAAAATTCTACTTTTAAAGATGCCAATTTCACAAAAGATCAGAAGTCACTTAAAAATCAGTAAACTTTGAAATTTTAGAAAAGATTAGAAGTATTCGACCATTTTTTGAAGCTATTAAGTATTAAGTACTTTTAATTGTAACATGTAGTACTTACAACTTGTCTTCTTCTCAATCTAAAGTTTTTCCATAGTAAAAGATAAATCTGTTTAATAGTTTGAAATGAACCAGCCATTTCTCTTTGTATATTCACAGTTGCTGTCTTTTATTCAAATATATATCATTTTTGGTTTTTTATTGTTTTGTATTCTAAAAACAAGATGATAGAAATTTCAAAACAGTTAGGTAATACTATCAAAGCCCAACAAACTTAAAATGTTTTGAACAGAAACATACGTATGCAAACTTGTTCTCCAAGTATGTCTTAGCACTGAAACAAAAATTAAACAAATTTGGAAATTTGAGATTGAAATCACATTAGTACAACGGAAGAAGAACATATATTTTGATTTATGTTTTTGATAAACTGGGAGGGTAAAAGAAAATAAACCAAATTTTGATAAGGTAACAAAACTAGGCATTAAAAATGTACAAGAACAACCAAAAATGTAAAATATAAACCTATAAACATAAGATGTGTAACTACATGTTATAAAATTCAAAAGTATTGTTGTTAATAAAGTGCAACGTACAGTATGTTTGAAGTAAAGCAGAAAAGTCTATTTAAAATCAATTGTTAAACTAAAAAAATCAATTTTGAACATTTGGCATTATATAAAATATTATGACTATATATATAAAAAATATACTCTTTGTTATCTCACGACTTGAGGTAAACTCAAAAACCTTTTTCGAAATGAATCTCAGTCAATGATTTTTGTTCTTTTAGCTTCATAGAGTGCATTATCTGTAAGGAAACTAAACCATGTGTATGCCACAGGTATCGTTCCTAAATGCCACAAAGCATGGCTATCAAAAGTCCACCAAATTGGAGGAAAATCCCAAATCTCTAAAATTGCCAGAAGCAAGGTACCTCCCATTGCAAATACACATTTCCAAACAAAGGGGCGTTTTTTCTGATGAACCCAACACCAAACTAGCCAAATTAGAATATTCACAACTCCATTGAACACTAGGAATTTCATATTATAACCATAGTCAAAACGGATCAGTGCCATATACAAAATGTGTGATCCAAACAGTAAAGAGATTACCAGTCCAGCAATCCACGTCTTGATACTATTAACTTTACCAATAACTTCAACAATGCAAGTAAATAAAGATATGGCAATGACAAGAGCTGCACTAAAATAATCCATTTTCTCAGTCCAGTAAGTATCCCGTGTATGAAAAACCGCAGCAGACATCCAGGCAAAGCTGTTAATAATAAATTGAGCTTTGTTTACGTTATAGTACTTATAAGTTGATGAGACATGTTTTGAGTAGTGTAACCACCCCAGTATTTGGGAGGCCAAGTTCATCAAAGAAAATAAAAAGGAAGCTGGTTCTTGTATGAAACCAAACAGCCGGTAAAATGGCCATTTCCCAAAATATTGATAAACTTCTAGACCCTCTTTGACTCTCTGATTTGAAATCTTGAACATGCAGCTATATTCACAATCACCTTTACAGCCCCATGACAACAAGGATTTTCTCGACTTCTGACACGATGCTTTGCAAGTTGACACACAGATTTTAAACAAATGATCTCGATCCCCCATGGA
>JAUBWS010103199.1:0-10611 GCA_032270445.1 Darlingtonia californica | reverse complement strand
AATTTCTCGAGTAATTGGTGTCTTAGTTACTAAACAATTATGTGTCTATTTTGTTTGAAAGTTTTACTATTATGTCAAAGATATAAAATAAAATAAACGCATCTAGTGTCGTGTCTAAAATAAATCTCTTTCAGCTACGATTCTACATCGCTCTCCCGTTTGCAACTGTACAGTTTCTTGTTGATTCTTTAATTTCATTTGGAAGACTATTCCATATAAGTCCTCCTTTGAAAAAAACGGTGTTAGTTCCATAATTTAAAGTTTTGCGTTGTGGTAGGCTGATTAGGAACTTTGACCGTAAACTGTAATTTAAATTTTTAAAATAAAAAAGCTCCGAGGTTAACTCCGGAGAGAGCCCATTTACCATTTTGAAAATAAATAACATTAGCGATTGCAAGTTTTGTGTGTGAATGCTAACGTCTTTATGTTTTTCTAAAACTTCATCAAATGATTTATCAGGTGAATTGTTCAGACATCTCAAAACTCTCTTATGGATTTGGTTAGCCTTGAACTTTCAATTTTTGGGCAAAACATCCAGATTAAATTGCAATATCTGAAATTTGACATAATAAAAGAATTAGCAGATACATAAGCTTGATCTTTGCTCAGGAATTTCTTATGGAATTTCCTAATCCTTAGTAGTGCAAGAAATCGTCTCTGAGCTATATCGCAGATCAGGTTTAGATGGTTCTTGAAGAGAAGTTGACTAGCTAATGTCACCCCTAGAAGTTTAACATGAAGTTGATTTTTAAGTGCGATATTTTCATCAATCTCAAGATTTATGTTAGTTTAGATAGTTTCCCACGACATAGAATCATAAATTGAAATTTTTCAGGATTAGCTTTCATGGAGTTATGACTAAACCATTTTAAAAGGATACCCACACCTTTTTTTAGATCTGTCTTAATGTCATCTATAGTATGTCCAGATGAGTATATTGTATTATCATCTGCAAAATTGCAGATTGATGTTGCCTGGTACGAAATCAAGAGATCGTTTAGGAATATATTAAAAAGTAATGGGCCAAGTATTGATCCATGAGGTATTCCTATTATTATTTCAATGAATTAACTGAATGTTGACCCGATTTTGATACGTTGTTTCCTATCGCTCAGGTATGAGCTTATTAGGTCTAACGCGTTTTTGTCTAGTCCATTTCGATCTATTCATAGAGTTTTGGCAAAATTTGGTAAGATGCAATAGTGCATGCTGAGCCAGTCGAGTGTTTTTTTCGAAAACCACAAATTAGTGGAAACATTTTATATTTGAAAAATTCAGATAACTGTTCGTGTATGACTTCTCAAAAACCTTTAACAAAAGGCTAATAGGTTTGAAAACTGGGACCACATCTGCTATTTTTAACATAAATTGAAAGACTCTCTTAACGATACATTGATTTATACATTCAGTGAAAGAATGGACACTTTCAAATTCACTACAGACATTCATCAATACAGTATTAGGTATGTTGCCACCTACCTTTTTTTTAGAGTCCATAGACTTTATAATCTTGACAACGGTGTTTATTTCTTTTTTTTTGAAACTAAACATTTTGACGTTCTCAGATTTAGATAGATTAAGAATGGTCAATATACTTGGATGTTTGTCAAAGTTTTTTGCTTTCAATTGATAAGCATTGAAAGATTTTGTGCAGTTACCAAAGTAATCATTCAGTATGCACGTTATTTCATGTACATCAGATATTTCATTACCGTTTTCCTGAAGTGTGATACGTTTCATCATGCACAATGTTTTTATTTGTGGAATATGGTTTGCAAAAGCTCCAAAAGTCTTAATAATTATCTCCAACTGGATTTTTCTCGCAAAGTTTTCTTTTTTAGCTTTCTTGTTTATATTTACAACTTTGTTTCTTTGCTTTTTGTAATTTTCAAGATCGTCAATTAATTGACTTTGTTTTACTTTTAGTTTTGACCTTTTCATTATCCTCTTCGAACGTTTTTTGTTGGATGTTTCCTCTAATTATTTTTCGTGTTTTTGGGACAAAATTATTTATTGTTGACTCGAAATGTTCAATTAAATCTTCAAAGTCATTTACTCCATTTAATCTAGATGAAAATTGCTTTATGAAATCGTCCTTAACGAAATTTTTTTAGTCTCTAATAAACTACCATCTTGGGTGGTAGTTTTATTTATTTTGATTTCAACATCGTATAAATTCTAATACTCTAATACTCAAACCAGTTTCGAAGGTCCTATTGTAGTGATTTGATCGTATAAGATCAATGCATGAACAATCCCGATTTTTAAAACATGTATTAGACCTTATTAGACTCTTACACTGGTATTTTTTTGATAAAATCTTGTAGCAGTTGTGATTCAATATTTGCATTGAAATTTCCCATAACGATGAAATTTTAAGGAATTCGTCTAGAGTATCTGCTAAGACACAAAAAAAGTTCGAAATATTTTCTTTTGGTGGTCTGTATATACATGCTACATAAAGCAAACTTTTGCCTCTAAAGGATTATTTCAGTCACCAGTGCCTGAATCTTGTTTTCGGCAAGAGAACTTAGTCTAAAGTTAAAGGAATTCTAAGTTAACCCTATTCAAGCCGCCCCCACTCCTGTTTTTCCTGTATAACTTTTAACCACAAAAGCTTATGTGTTGAAACTTTGTGACTTTTCCTAAACTGATATAAAAAATATTTGGTTTAAAAATTTGCAACTTAAAATTTGGGGTCGCCCAGTACCAAAAAAATGAAATTTTTTGAAATCTTTGAAATTGCTTAAAAACCGCAAAATGTGTTAAGCGAATTGTATCAGCTTTCAGAAATTTCAAACAGAATTTAAAAAGCATATTCGAATCAAAAGTTATTGACTTTTTTGTGATTGTGGGCATTTTGACATCTTTGACAATTGATGACTTCAGCAAAAATGAAGTATGTTACATTTTGCTTTCTTATTATTACGGACTAAGTGTGTGGAAAGTTTCAGGGCCATACCATAAGGGGGCTCTCCCCCCCCCTTCGGTTGCGAGGATTAGAGGAGGATTAGAGGAGCTTCTAATCAAGCTTGACAAATTGAGATTCCCTACAGCTTAATCAGCTCAACAGGTTCAACTACGTAATTAAACACGGAAGAGAATTTAAAGAATGTGTAATCAAATGTTCTTAGAAAAACGTAATTTTAACTTATTAAGTTCTCCAAAAAATTAATTATTTTAGAGAAACATTGTCTAATTGCAAGTTCTAGCAGCTTAAAAGGAGTTGCCTGGCTAATTGTAGTTTTGAAAAGATTTAAGGTGGCTCCTGTAGAAATAAGCCAAGTCGTTCTTTATCCATAATTTATCCGACCGTTTAAATGACTTCAGCTGCAAAGTAAAACTTGCCAGCATAAAGCATTTGCTGCCTTCGCCTTCGCCCAAAGTTCCGAAGCTCTAAAGTCAAAAGTCAAAAGTCAAAGGTCAATATTACTTAATGCGTTGACGCTTTGTAGCGTACCCCAGGTAGTATAAGTGTTCATTTGCTTGTTGTTAAGTGTGGAGCAATCTTCAAAACACTTTCGTTGGAAATACTACTCATTGCGCTTTGTGTCAAATAACAAAAAATATTCTCATTTTTATTGTTTGTTTCTATAGCAGTCAAGCAGGCTCAACTACTACGTAATTGAACACGAAAAAGAATTTACAGAAGAGGAAGATATTTGTAGATTTTATGTCGAGAATATGAGACTTTAAAGAGTGTTAAAGGTTCTTGACTTATTCTAATGACTACTGAAAATTCTAGGAAATGTTTTAACCGGGGGTTAGTCTATTCAGAAACATCTTGTGCAATTTTCTTTTTAGTTTACTGAATCATATCGTTAAAAGTTTTCATCTAATGCTCAAAACACACTTCAATTTAAATAAATTTTGCAAACTTCTAACCCCCGTTAATAATCAGCTAAAAATTAAAAATCAATTTCTCATTAAAATATCTATAGCTTGATATAATTCCCGTCGTAAAGTCACTTAAGGTCTCCGAATAATAAACTGTACTCATTGACTGCGTGAGTAAGTTTTTAAAAATTTGAATCCTCCTCTCTCAAGTCAAGGCCACACTAACTAACAGTAGGAGTAACTTTTGTCTCTCAACATTTTAATCCTACACTGGCCACTTTAACTAGTCTATCGAAAGCGTCAGTGCTACCAGGGATGATGGCTTGCGAACCGAAAAACTTGGTGGTTACGAAACTAGAACTCCAACAACTCGACAACTACTGACCAAATTTTGCTGCCCGTGACGTGTTTTGGATTTCAGTTTCCTCAGGCTACCCTTTTGAATGTTGTGCAGATTTCGGTCAAAATTTAAAATACCTACCACTCCCAGGGTTCCAAAATTGTCTGAAATAGTCTCTCTGTGGCTAAGAAGGATTATGAGCCCTTTGCAGCACATAGCTATTGGTCGACCACAAGGGGCTGCATCCCCAAAAGGTTTCCACTACAGTCCTTTCCTTCTGAAAACAGTCTATTTAAAAGCACGCTAGAAGAAGAAATTTATCCCAAAGTATTTGCCTCGATGACTCAAAATGACCTGAGATTTTACTGCTAAAGATAGATGTATGACCCAAAATTTAAAACCTAAAGCATATGTCTGCTAAATTATGTACATGAAACATTCGAATAGGGTCGCCAGCATAAAAGAAACGAGAAAAAAGTCCTGGGAAGGAGTTTGTGGATTAAAGCAAGTTAGAGTATTGAGGAAGCTGTGTCCAAAATAGCTGTGAAAAATATAAGCCGGGTGAGAAAGGTATTCTGGTGTGTGAAGATTGTTCTCATCTCTTTAGATCTCACATTTTTCTTATTTGCAAGCCTTTCAGTTGATAGCTATTATTTTTTAGTATAGAAAAATACAAAAAATTTTCATTTTTCATATTGTTTGACTTCACACACCTTAGAACTTTCTCCAGCACGTGTTTATTTCCAAGTAAAAATGGTTTATATTTTTGAATCATCCCACCTAAGCTGTGACGACGCTAAATTTGTACGAGCAAATTGTTCTATTTTATTTATCGATTGATCCAAAATTTCATGGAGAAAAGGTAAAGGAAAAGAAACATTTTTATCATTAACACAAAAATTTTGGAATCTTGTAGACAGACATGTTTTGGTCTCTCACCTGGATTGTGGAGATAGGGACAGTGGTTTGTCCAGAGATAGGTCGAACTAAAAGGAGGGAGAGAATAAGGTCATTTAAAGCATTAAAAAAGATAATTTTGTAATGTTGGTACAAAATGAAATGATAGATCACATACCAGCTTCTTTCACTGTTGCAGTGTTTAGTTTAGGTTTCACGAGAACTAAATGGCTTTAAAGGCATCAATTTTTGCGTCTTTAGCTTTTTGCGAAACCAGTATTTGCAATTTAAGGTAAAATCGCAAAATTCTTCTCCGTAAAAATATCTTAAATACGATTAATCACAAAAATATATTCCTCCAAATTCATTGATGCGTTTTCAATATTTTTAATTTCTTTCATACAGTTTTTAAAAGAAAGCAAACAGATCCGTTAATCTTCAAAAAGTAAAATTAATTTCTCAAGCCCTTTTAGCGTGGTCTATCTGTAAGCGTGGTCTATGCCACTGAAGAATTTCTGAAAATAAGATTGGTGTCTGCAGAAAGTGCTTATGAAACGTTTTAAATTGGTTCATTTTGCAAACTCGAAGCAAGAAAGGATCTTGAAATTCAATCATAAGATTACAGGTTTTAGTGGGTGGGTACAACTGAAATAGATTTTATATTGTATCTCATTAATTTCATATGACACGAAATAATATTAGGTAGCTGTTACATTAATTTAATAGTGAAATGCATCAGACATAGGTTTTAGATCTTAGACCTAAACCGTCATAAAATATCGTTAGCGCTAAAAGTCAATTGTTCTTTTTTTCATAGATACTAATTTTCATATTGTACATACCTTTGGGAGGGGGGTGGCGGGGGTGTTTTGTTCACGTTGAAAAAAAATAAAGGTCTAAAACCGAAAATCAGAAAAGAAATTTAAACACACTGGTAAGGGTAAAATAATTGCTATTATTCCAAGGGGTAAACGTATTCGAAAAATCTGGTACACATTGCGTAAAAAAAATCACAAATAAATCAAAAAATCTCGTACCTTTATTTTTGAGTGCTCTACCCCTTTACCTCACCCCTTGTGTTTTTCAACTGTCGAACACCTGAACTGTAAGGTTTGACGCTCTGACGCTTTCAGATTGACGTTTTGTGATAGCACAAACGTAGATTGTTCCTTTAAACGTATAGAAACGAGATGTGGATTATATTGTCTTAAACAAATCCTACTCTAATAAGTTTGCATAACGCTATAGAATGATTCTGAAGGCGGTACACCGAAACCTCTTTTTTTATGCTGATGAAGAGAACGACAACGCCATCAAAATATCGAAAACTCGTAAAAAGGGCCTGGGAACGAGAACGCCGACCAAAAGTGAACTTGGGCGAGGGGTGCATTAATGTGTTTTTGACAATTCCGGGGAACTGAATTCTCTCAAAATATTGTTTGTTTGCCATTCGCGAAAACCAATACCCGCAAGAAAGATGAAAACCAATGATTATATTTCAGGTTTCAAACACAAGCAAATAATCAAAGAATCTTCAAATATTAGGAAAATCCTATGAAAATCTTTTCAAGCCCATCCAAAACCAAAAGGCTTAGCTAGCATAAAAGTACGAGACTTCAGATATAAATTCAAATTTGTAAATAATTAAATACAGTCTTCTCTTGATTAGTGGGATACTGAACAGACCAAAAAAAACCAAGAAAATCGAATTTGTTGAGGGATGGTGAAGCATATTTCTTACATTTAATCAGGGGCGGATACAGACTCTTCAAACCATCATGTGATAATCCCGAACTTTTCCGATTTTCTGATTAAATTTTCCCGATTCTTCCCGAAATGTCTATAAAATTTTCCCGATTTTGGTAATTTTAAACTACTTAACTGTGTGAAATCACAACTTTCACATATTCTCTATCCGCCCCTGCATTTAAATTTAAATATGATGATCCTCAATAACACTTTCAAAATTAACTCGTCTGGATGCGAATTTGAAGTGATATAATGTGTCTGTTGATACTCTTGGAAACAGCCGACCGGCAGTCAAACAGGTCCGGGTTATTGAGCCTTGTACTTAACCCTCTTCATCGCTTATTGAAGAAAAAGTTCTGATTGGGACACCGGCACAGTCTAGGTTAGAGAGGCTACCTTCAACACAATATAAGTCTCACTATCAGTCCGGTTTTTACATCAAATATATCTAACATCTTTGATGAATTTGCATGACGGTGTGAATACATCGTGTCAAAGCATGTTATTATATAAAGCAAAGAGCAAGTATCTTTTTATTCATTTTTTGAGAAAGCTTTTCTTATTGATATTTGATAAATAAAAATATTAATTTTATCAAAGCAGTGCTTTAGCTGTAAAGTTCATAGATGTTTTTTCATCTTATATATTATGATTGCTGTTAATGTAAAGTAGAATAATTGAGATGAAGCTTGATACGTTACAGATCATATCCTCAGGTAATAATTACAAACGGTTTTTTATAAGAACAATTGTATATTTTGCAGAGAAATATACAACAAAAAGTTAAAGAAACAAAGATACATACATTCTTTTATAAGAAAGTCAAAATTTCAACTGAGGTTAGGTGCTTATTTTTAACTTCAGCCTCAGACCTTCTTATTGATTTTCTTATAAGAAATTCTTTGATATGGAACTGAAATCGCTTAGGGTTTTTTTACAGGTTTTAGTGCAATATATAACAAGGGACTGATGAAAAAAGAACTATCTATAACCTACAGTTGTTAAATGAATTATCGTTTGTCTTTTTTTGATGAATTGAACTCAGCCTGGGAATGTTTTTAATATGTTCTTCTTAATATTTGGCCAAATCTCTTAAGCCTGGATGTTTTATAAACGAGGTTCTTGTATATAAAATATCTGTAATTACAAAATTTGAGAACGACGTTTATGCTAGACTAATTCATATTCTCTATAAATAAAAGCCGTAAGTCTATTCTTTTTCCTGAGCCACTAGATATAACAGCGTAAGTTAAAAAAAGCGCAGCGGTTGGAAGTATCCGTGCAGCACTTGGGGTTTCCTTTCTCTCGATTCCCGGTACTTATATTCCCGGCATTTATTTACCAGTTTTAAATTATTTTTCCCGTTTTCTCAGCTCTTTCGGAAAAGAGATTGGCTAGCGAGTCTATATGGGACCATTTAGTAATAACGTCACGCTAAATTTGCTATTTCAGATCTACCCACCCCCTCCGTCACGCTCCGTCACGTTTTTATCTAAGACCTCCCTTTGCGTGACGTCACGCTTGGTAAAGAGAACTCAGTCTTCAGTCACGTTAATAGAAATTGAATATTTGTATGGTAGTTTTTCAGTAGCAATATTCACCAATTAAAATATATTGTCACCAAATGAAAAATATGGTCACCAAATGAAAAATATGGTCATCAAATGAAAATATGTTCATCAAACTAAAATATGGTCATGAATGTTAAAGTATATGTTCATCAGGCATGCCTGATGAATAAAAAGATATTCATCAATAAACAAAAAATCAGGTGAACTGGTCTTAAAAATTACAGAACTAGCTCTAGTCTAGTCTTGAGAATTACAGAACTAACTCTAGTCTGGTCTTTAGAACCACAGAAATTCGAGAATATGATCTGCAAATTTGCCCTGTAGCTCCTACATAAACCAAACACCTGCCAGATGGCTAGATGGCGACATGTTGTATGTAGTATAGTATGGGTGATGGAGGGATCATAATCTTTAGTTCCTAATATTCATCACAGGTATTGGTATGCAAAGACTGGATATGATACATGCTTTTTGATTATGATTTTCATGCAATAAAGTGCGTTATCATTTTAGGATCTGGAACTAGTAAATCCGCAAGCAAATTTCAATCATTTTACAGACCTTTAAATATATTTTAGACAATGTAAATAAAAGACCAGGTTCGTCTAATATGCAGACTTCACTGAACAACCAGGCAGCAGGCATGCGCGATGAATGAATATGTATTCATCCACTCAATATATTTTTATTCATCGGCTATGTCTGATGACCATATTTTTAGGCGCCGGTGATATTTTTCATTTGATGACCAGGTTTTTCATTTGATGACCATATATTTCACTTGGTGTCCTTTTTTTTTAATTGGTGAATATTGCTACATAAAACCAACCATACATTTGAGTCATGTCAGTTTTCTTTCATAGGTTCTAACTAAATAATCAACTACTAACAAATGAAATTTTATCTCTAAGATAAAATGAATAACTTGACCATCGGATCAATGTTATCAATCACAGGTGTAAAACACTGTTTACATTGCAAAATATATACAAAAACAAGATTGCGTGTTATAAAACGGAAAACAACGTTTTTATTTTGATAATACAAACAAAAATATGTTACGACAAAAATTTTATACCGTGACGTCACGGTCTGAAGCAAAGTACCACCCATCCACCCCACCCCCTTTTTTCTGTCAAGCTGCGTCACAAAAAATAAAGGAAGTACGACCCACCTTCTCGAGCGTGACGTAATTATTGAACGACCCCTATAGGCCTGTCGCGCAGACACGGTCATTTCAATCGCGCCATTCAAGAATTTCTCTTAAAAACTATAGGAATATGTATTTAAGATCTTTGTGTAATTACTTTCTGACATGATTTCTCCCTCATTTTGGGTGGAAACTGGAAAAAAGCATCAGGTTTTTTGTCAAAAAGGGCGAAATTTATTCCGCCCGTTGGAATGTGTATTTTCTTCCGCCTTTGAATGTCGCGCTTTTTGCCCGCGCCAAACTACCGTGGTGACCAAAGGGCGCTTTTCTACTCCGCCTCACAGGCTCCGAGCAAGAAAGCGACCTGTGGAGACATTCGTTTCAATTACAGTCGGGGTGCTGAATGTGACGTAATCTTTTAAATCGATTAGCCAATAGCGCGCTTTTTATGATGTTTTGAGATATGTCTTCTAAGCATTCTATTCTTCTCTTTCGTATGGTTTAAAAATTATTTTATTTTATAAATTATTATAAATCATTTCAAACGCTATATTCAATAATGTTTTGGGTAGCCTTTTTTGTGAGACACACTGTATTGTCCTTGTTTAACGATCAAGTTTTCAAATAGCAATGAAATCATCAAACTTGATATATTAAGCCAGAACCATCTTATCTCGACATCAGTGCTGAAAGAGAGGCTTTGGGGACGAGATTGGCAAAACAAGTGTTATCGATTGCAACATTGTTTAATGTAAAATGTTGAAATATCACAATTCACCAAGGAAAGAAAACTACTAGAAAGATATGGTAAATCGTTTACCAAAATGTTTAAAGATGATTTATTTGTTTTAGATTTCATATGAAAAAGTAAATACTTCCAACGCACAAACTGACTTGAAACACATTTACATTGTTCGTGGACGGAGGGGTTTTCCCTTGAGCCAAGTTATTTATACCAGTCGCCATTTTGAATAGCAAAGTAGATTTTTTAGTTTGGCGAGTTCACCGGACGAGTTAAAAAACAATACATAACTCGTTCTTTTGACTACAAACAATGGCGTCGAAGA
>JAUBWS010103188.1:0-10611 GCA_032270445.1 Darlingtonia californica | reverse complement strand
ATACCTGCATATTTATCTCAAAATACTTGAGGTGTTGAATTTAGTTTCAATGTTTTTATTCAGTCTTACTTACTTACTTTCTTACTTAACCACATCTGACAGGGTTGGTGATCTGGATGTAATTCCTTCTCCAGCTTTGTCTGTCAAGCATGACTGTTGGCAGCTTAGTACTTTCTAGACCAGTGTATGCCTCTATAATCCTCTTCAAAGTGAGGGATAGCCTGCCCTGGTGTCTGCTAGAATCAGGTTTCCACAGCAAACTTGGGACGCTGCTTCATCATGGCTCATGACATGACATGACCTGCAAGGGATAATCTACCCCTTTCGATGATTGCAAAAAACTCATTGGTGTGATCCATCTAGTGACATATTGGTAACGTGTTCTCTCCAGTGCACGTTTTGAACTTTCCTTAACATTTTTGTATATGTTCCGTCTATCTTTTTTACTTTTATCATAATTTTTGTCATTGCCCATGAGTCCGAACTGTACAGTAAAATGGGTTCAACAGACGTCTTGAACATATTTTGGTCCTTACTTGTATCGAAGAAACCCATATTTTTGAGAGAGAGAGAGTGTGAAGTGCTCCCCAGGATTGGGAAGGGATCAGTGAACCCGACGGCAGTCATAACTAATGCGGAGGTGTTTTTATACTGACCTTTATTGCGTTAACAATAGGAGGAGGAATCCCTTAAGCCAGAAGTATTTGCAGCATGTTTTCCCTGTTAACGGAATCGAAGGCTTTGTTAAAGTCAATAAAGATCAATAATGCCTCTTTCTTGTGGTTTTTCACCTCTTCAACAATTCTTCTAAGCGCTAAGATGTGTGAAGTAGTGGAAGATGGACGTAAATCATTTTGTCCTGGGCGAAGTAGCTTGTCAATAAGTAGCCTGATTCTGTTTAGTATCATACGGTTATAGACCTTGGCAGCTAACCTTGGTGTAAGACTTATACCTCTATATATAGTTATCACATAGCATGAGGTTACCTTTATTTGGCACAGGAACAATACTGCAAACACCCCACCTGTCTGGACGGACACCGTCTAAGGTTTGTGAGCAGAACAACTGCAATACTTTTCTCACTTTAGGTCAATCGTTGAGAGGTCAATAGTTAGACCATCGAGCCCTGGGGTCTTTCCTGGTTTCATTTAATTGAATTGTGCTTTGTCTACTTCATCTTGTGAAAACGGTTAAACGCTTATTTTGTGATGTATTTCAAAAGTATTAACTGCTTGAAAATTTCCATTGTTATGGGAATGATTGGCGTTACACAACGTTACAAAGTTTATGTATGATCTTTGTGTAGGTGGAAGCAAGTCAAATTTATCAGACAGAACTTTGTTCACTGATATTTTTAGTTCGTTATCTCCCGATAGAGATTGCCAGTTAAGGCGGCTCAGCAGTCTATTTCTTTTCAAGCGAAAACTGAGTTGAACGTTGCAGGGTCGATTTTGTGGTCACCTCCAATACATGCGCTTGAATTGTGAGCTTGACAATTGTGAATACTGTTTGTCCAGCGTTTTCTGTACAGTATGTAGTCAATCTGCGCTAAGTGACCCGCAGGATGTCTCCATGTCCATAGCCTTTGCAAGGGCTTCTGAAAGATGGTGTTACCTGTAAGCAGGTTATACTGACAGAGTATGAATTAGCAACTTGCACTTTGCAAAATGCGAACCTATTTTAAGTTTCAGTGAAGCTTTATCCAAGAAAAACAGCAAAAATATGAAGCTGATTGTTTGTTCTTTCTTCAAAATTTACTCAGCAACAATTGTTAAGCAAAACAAATTTATTTAAAAGCATTTAAACTTACAAATAACGTGTGTGATACACTTAGCAAATTAGTATCACTTAGTTGATAGAACTCCTTAGCTTCTTCTATTGAAAGATGGTTGTGTGGGGAGTAGCAGGAGATGATGACTATGTTAGGATTTCCCCTAAGCTTGGTAACGACTATTCAATTGTTAATTTTGGTCACATTGATTTTGGACTAGAAAGTCCCTTGGTGATGCTGACAACACCCTTGGTGGCTTTGGGGTGTCATTTTCATATGAAGATTGATCCTCTTCATTAGAATCATGTTAGGACAGAATAGCACGGTCTCTAAGTCAGTCTTAGGCTCTTTTACAAGTTACTGTTGGAGTTTCGATTATCTTAAGGTTTCTTTTTACAAAAATCAATTTAGGCGTCCATCACAAAATAGTTTTGTTCACATCAATTTTAAGTCTAAATTATGAATCAGTTGGTTGGTAGACATTTCATTATGTCCGGTTTTTGAGAGAAACACAACACAAAATTTCTCAGTGCAAAAAAACACGAGATTCTCGAGGGAATAAAAACAAATCTTGATATATAAACACAGCGTGGCTTAAAATAGAAAAGGTAAAAGTACTGTACACAATCGCAGAGCAATCTCAAGACCATTTAAGACAGACCTGAAACTAAATAGTCTTCTATTGTTCTTGGTCATTCTGGAAAGCTTTAACTGTACTTAGTATAAAAGATGTGTACTTTATCACTAGTTTCACCTAAAAATATGTATTTAGAATACTTTATCTGAAAAAGTTAATAATATTTAATGATAAATTGAATTGTCATGTAAAATGAAACTTTAATTTAATGAACGTTTCAGTAATATATATTAAAGACAACTGTAAGGAAAATGTGTACTTTTTATCACATTTCTTGATTCAGTGCTGATTGCTTCACTAGTAGATCAAACTTTTCCAGCTCATTGATCTTTTTTTCTTGAATTTGAAAACGTTTTCCACCAAAAACAAAAACATATTAATCAAGTGTCTGTGGACTATGGTGATGATTGTATCCTTATTATCACTTGAACAAAAGATACTTTTTAAAAATTTTAAATTCTAATGTAAGAGTAGTTTATTAGAGTTTTTCTTGTAGAGCTCATTGAAAATGTTCAATTTCAACTTTGGAACTTTAAATATTTATCACTTGTCTTACTTTGACAGAGTTTGATTTTTGAGTTAAAAAATGTTAAAATATGAAAAACAAGACAATCAATGAGCAGGTCCAGTATAAATAAATTACACAAGGCAGAACATAAGTGACTATATTTCGGCCCCTAAAGCAGTAAGATTTTTGCTGTGGTTTGATAACTGTGTTTTTTATAAGAATTCAACTGTTTGATGGGGTGAAGCTCATTTATACAGGGCTGCAATTAAGTGTGGGTCATCAGAAATTGTCCAACTGTAACTATAAATGACCAATGGAAATATGTTTGTATCGGTCACAATGCCTGATAGACTAACAATATGGGAATTTAAATGAAAGAAGAAATAAAAAAGGCAAATTTCAAGCTGCCTATTTGAATTTTTGGGGGACAAATCAAATGCTTTTCTTTAGGATGTATCTTGTGTTTATTTAGAAGGAAGAGTTTTTGTTTATGTTTGAAAACATAAAGAACTAGAACTACTTATGCTTATTATATACAGGCATGTAAAAATAAGGTACTGAATCTCAGGTTTTGTTGTTTTTGAAATCTGGACATAATGTAAACTTTTTTCATTTGAGTTTTATTTTTGATTGACCAGTTACCAAAACCTATGCTATCAATTTCGCTTGTAAACACAAGCTAAATTTAAGTTTTCACAAAATCTGCTCAGCGGTCCTACAAAAGGCTTTCTGACTGTTAATTGATAGTTCCATCAGCCCAACTAATATCTATTGGTTCTAAATCATTGAGATTTTCACATTATTTTATATTGACTTTGACAATTTTTTAATTTCTCAATTCAATATCATTGATTTGATTGCAAATCCAAGTTCAATTACATTTAGATTTGCTTAACCTGGTTTATCTCAACTTAAACCGGACTCTACAAATCAGACTAATTGAAATTTTAAGTGTTCGCTTGCACCAATTGCTCAACTAATGTCCTCTTAGAGTTTGGCATAAATAATACATTAATCCAAACATTTGAAATATACACAAAAAAGCTGTTGTTTTATTTAACTGAAATTACTGAAGTTATTTTATTGTAAATTTGATATTAATTATGATTTAGTGAGAATATAAACAGAATGTCTTATCCAAGACAGTACGGTATGCCAATGCCTCAGCAATACCCTTCCGGATCCTCTTATCCTGGTGGCTATGGTCAGCAACCTGCTGGAGGGATGAGACAGCCTTATCATCAACCATATCAAGGGAACACTAGACCACCCTATCCTGTTGTACCACCAATCAGAAGTACTCAACCACACTACCCACCTCAATCAAGTGCAACTTCGCAACCACATCATTATCCAGCTCAACCAAGAGCAAGTACTCAACCCCCTTACCCTTCTTATTCAAGTGCAGCAACCCAACCCCCTTACCCTGCTCATTCAAGTGCAGCAACCGAACCCCCTTACCCTGCTCGTTCAAGTGCAGCAACCCAACCTCCTTACCCTGCTCGTTCAAGCACAAACTCCCAGCCACCTTATCCAACAGCAGGTGTTCAAAGCATGTCAGTAAACAACTATTCAAACACTGCACCATCAACAACAACACCACAAGTGCATTCTGAGATTGACCAGTGGTCTGATAGTGCAGCCAAAACGTTAATTTCGCATATCAAAGATGCCACTAAATCAGAACTGGAACAAGTTGTCAATAACGAAGATAAAATCATAGAACTGGTCCAAGATACTGAACAGGTATCTTTAAGTATACACATTTTCATTCTGATAAAGTTTCTGTTTTTGCTTATCTGTATTGCCAAAATGTCTTGTAATCTCCTTGGCTTGTTGATATTTTTTGGTTGCATTTCATTAGTTATATCTAGTGACTACATGTGATTTGTTTTAGGGAAAATAGCTGAAGCATGCAGAGTAATGTATTGCCCTAATTGTGGGTCTATATTTGCTTTCTCAGTCTTGAGTTATGTTAATCTAACAACGAGCGTTTTTCCTGCTGAAAACACCTACAAAGAGGCTTATAGAACTTACACTAATAGGTATTTTTTACCACTGAAAGTCTCAGGTTAGGATTGAATTTTTAGAGTTCCAAGACATTGTTTTTAAGCTCAACCCCTTGTCTGCTGTGAGTTCTCTATAAGCCGTTGTTACCAAACCCCTAGGTGCTGTATTAGTGGATTTAACCAAATGACAAAGCCTAAAGCTGTTCTTTCTATGGTTTTATTACTAAATTACTCTTATTTTCGCTTAGTCCTTTGGTCATAGATCTTTGCCACTGTACAGCTACTAAGTCAAGTTTTAAGTTTTCAGCACTGAAATTTACTCTTTTAGGTGAAAAAACTTCAACAAAAACGTGAGAATTTGAATACTGAAAACAATGACCTTGCACTTACCAATCTGTCAATGGAACCTGAACTGGAACAATTACGAGAGCAGTTGATGACATTGGCTGCAAAACAAAATGAGCTAAAAGAAAAATATACCCAACTGCAAAGTGGAATAAGTAAGAATACATAAAGTCCTTCTTTTTTGTGATAGATGAAAATTCTTTATTCCTAGTATATTAAAAGCAAGTTGACAAAAAACGACAAAAATGACAAAAAATGAAAAAATGTCAACCTCTCAAGGCTTTATCTCAAATTCAACACAGAATTTTGGCTATATTATATATTCGCTCAAAAGTCTTCTCTACAGTCTTTTGTTTTCATGTCAGCTTTCGAATGGTATAAGTGTTTTTCTCCAGAATTTCATGATTCTCCATATTTCATGATTTTAAGACCCCAATCAAAACCCTGTTAATAAGGTTTCCTTAAACCAGACCCAGTATCTGAAGAAACTGCTGAAACCCTTACGGACTTTCAATTCTATGCGTCTGAGGGCATATTGAAACAAATTAAATTGGTTAAAATTCTGAGGAAATTTTCCAGGAGAGGTTCTTCCTTTATGTTACATATAATAAAGAAATTTAGCGGCCGGCCTAATAGCTCAGTTGGCAAGACGCTGGCCTCGTAATGCATGGGTGATAGCTGATGAAGGTTCAAATCCGACACGCGACTGCTGTTACTCTAAGTATTGACATTCGCGTGAGTGCAAATATCGAAAGCAACCATTGTTACTCCTAGGGTAATAGTGGTTGCGTTCGGTTAGTAGCTAATATCATAAATCAGCCGTTGCCTTGAAATATGGGGTATACTGTTGACAGTGCAGGCCCACATCAGCCTAAGGCTTCGGTTAAAATAGATTAATAATAGCAATAATGATAACAATGATAACAATAATAAAGGTTTAACTTGATTTGGTTATTGGAGAAACTGACATAGGGATTTGATTTGCTGGTTGACAAATTATTTGAAATTTCGTAGCCAGCAATTTTCTGTTCAATTTGGCGCCTCACAAACAAATAAGACCACACCTTCAACTGGCCGTATTTTTATTTGTTGTACTTTTTCTTTAAATTTCTGTAATATTTTACGTATAACTAAGTTTACTATTAGTTGGATGGGTCTCAAAGCGGAACATTTTCATGAATTTTTTAGGTCAAAAACGAAGAGTTCGAATTAAAGAAAATTAACACGAACAAACTTTTTATGGAAACATTTTCATTGTTTATATTTTTCACGATTGAATCTTTCGCCTTTTCAAATGTTAGAAAAATTCAAAAATATTTCTTCACTGCCTCACTTTGCTCTAGTTTATACGTCAAAAGAAGTAAATTTTAGAGATTTTTAAGTTAGTGGTCACTAGGCAAGTGGTTCCTCTTAAATTTTTGGTATCGACAAATTTAATACTGACCAACTTTGATTCCCTTAATAAGGTATCACGATTTTATAGTAATTTTCTGTTGTCAAAAGTTTGTTTTCTTTTCTTATATTATAGCTGGTAAAGTATCTTTGGATGGTATGCTGGCTATTTTACAAGCAGAAACATCTCAGTCGGATTCCGAATCGGAAGTAAGTTTTCGTTCGATAAAACTGATGAACTTTTCAATTTCTTGAAAACATTGAATATAAAACAAAGCATATCATAGGGTCTATACAGGGTATCCGAAATAAAACGAAACTCTCTTAGTTATTAATAAACATCATGGTTCTAATTAACTTATAAAATCTTTTTACTTCTTTTTCTGCTGATGATTATAAACTCTTTTATTAGGAGGTTTATAAACAAACGTTTTAATTACCTTTTTACAATTGCATGTCATAACATTAATTTTTTTTAAACATCTTTTTGTGTATGTGCATCATTGAGATATGTTTTTTGTGTAACTTTTATCTTTCTCTTTTTTTCCGGATACCCTGTATACCCATTCTGCCCTTTTTGCTGGCCTTAAATGGCGTTCGTAGGGACCTTATACAGTAAGGACGATGATGTCACCGAAAACGTCATTTTCAGACAATAGGGTATCTACTGTAGTCTGTAAATCATCAGGAGAATTTATTTTAAAATAACAAGATTGTCAAGAGTCAAGGTGAAAGTCGTTAATAGTAATGGCATCATCACATTGCTGTTGTAAACTTTGAGGACGACTTGAAAAAGCTGGTTTTGAAGCTGTATTTACAACGGCGACGTTGTGAAATCAGTGAAAGTTTAATTTTGAAATGCTATTGTTTGTGCAAAGACGGATTGTTTGCGGCAATTGACCCGTCGCGTGTTCCTTAAGTTCATTTAACTGTGGTGCTGGTGCTACAGATGCCAATCTCTGGTAAGGACCGTGAGATCGGAGCATAGATGCGATACTTGTCCCTATTAAATGTCCACGTACACAAAGTATGGATTTGGCTCTTATTATAGCCAGTAGTGTCTGTTTCTCTTTGCAGCAAATTTCAAAAGAATTCGTGTCAAGTGACGAAGCGGGTGATAATATCGACCCATTCATCGAAATGTATATGAACAAACGTATCGAATATCATTTACGTAAAGTCAAATGTGACAAAATGATTGGTTTGATTGCACGGCCTGCTCAGAACACTGCCGCCCCGGTCATTCCACAGCGTCAGCCAATGCCCGCCCCAAGAAGAAATATGGCGCCAATGGGTGGTTATGGATATGGAGGATATTAAAAAAAGGAGAATGGAAAATCGAATCCCGAATAAGTATTTTGCAGCCAAGCCGTGTTTTCATGCAGTTTTCTAATACTGCAAATTTCAATAACGTACTGTTAAGCTATTATAATTATCTTTGATTTCTTCAAAACATTAAATCGATGCTACACATACCCCATAAAATTGTCGTCAGAGTGAACTTCATGAAAACGAGGCTAGTGGTTTGAGATTATAAGTTCGGCAGTTTCATATTTCTGTATTCTCCGCTGGCAAAAGCCGTTGGGACCATATGATTGCAAAATTGAGACTGCAACGGCAACGTGCTGCCGTACAACACAATATCGTGCTCGTGATATTTCTTTCTGTAAAAGAATTGTTACCATAGAATACATCACCTCATTTTGAACTTAATGTAGGTGTGATATAGTGATAATTCTTTATGATCAATTAGAATAGAAAAATTGACATTCGAATTGTATATGTTTGTATATAGACGTACGCTTGAAGGTTCTCAGGAGACTTTGAACTTGAAAAAATCTTTCTGTCATGCATCGAAAACGAGGTAAGATCTGTATTTTGTTCTTGATTTTTTTTACGGGTTAGGAGTATTCCCCTTATGATTTATTATTATTATGAAAAATTACCAAAGATATAGCTGTACGGTGAAAAGTTCATTGGTAAAAAATTTTATATAGGTAATAAACTTTTCACCTGCAATTTTTTTTATTCTTGAGAAAGTATTAAGAACTATTGGTCAAATGACGTAGTTTTCACAGAGACTATTTTTTTTAAACAGAAGTAGCCATTGTTGTGAACGTTAATGAGTCTTGGTACAGTAAACTTTCCATAATTCGAACATTCTTAATTCGAGCACTATAGTTCAAAATGGATATTTGGTCCCTCTAGATAAAATTTACTGTAAAACACTTTCTCTCCTGTTATCTCGACTCAAATTATTTTCTCGCCCCTCTACTTCCGAGCAATAGCCGTTTTACTGAATTCCATGTTGAGCTGCAGAACTATGCCTGAGAAATGAGACTCTGAGATTTTAATTTTTTAACCATTAAATATTTCCACATTTTAATAAACTTCAGACATAGGTGTCCTCATCATATGACAATTTCTCCTCACTTAAGTTTCCCATAGAAAATTCTTTTCCGGACTTTCCGCTTATTCGAAACGATTCTGTCATTTCTTAATTATCATTACAAATATTTGGTTTTCCTTGGAAACAGATTATTATATATGTCTTGTTTTCGAAGATTCGGTTATTGAAACAAATCTTCAGTTTCACTTTTGTGTTGTAATTAGCCAATATTTTACTATAATAAAAATGTAATATTTTGTATTTTGGTTTTACTATTATTTGTACTTATTGTGTATGAGAAATCTTAACACTACCACACTCACAATCCTAATTGTTAACAGATACTTAAATGTTTCAGACTACATAAAAACACCCCATGTTATCTTTCCTGTATTTTAGTTATACAGTTTACTCTCGTTAAGTGGGACACTCAAAGGACTGACTGAAATCATAGAATGAATGAGTAAAAAATGTCCCACTTAGTGAAAGCCCCAGTTATCCAAAGTGACTGGACCTAAGGACCTAGGGATCGAAATTAGTTTGGTCCCACCTATTGAAAGTATACTATAATTTTGATATGCCTTACCTGGATAAGATTGCATGGTTTTCGCCCTTTTTTAGACAACTGCAAAATTAAAACCACGTTGCACAAGATTTTTCATATTTTTGAACAAAAGTCCCTAGTGGAACGAAGAAAATAATCCACCTGAAATCGCGAAATACGACCACCGTATGATCAGAAATTTTGATATCTATCCCAGACTCTGAGAGACCGTGTTACTACAATCCCTTGCAAAATATTTTGGCAGTAAAGCTCAAAATTTGATTTTTTGACCCCTTCCCCCAAATTTCAATGGTTGATGGGGTGCTGACTCCTTTTTCAACCATTGAAACTTAGGGGGAGGGTAGAAATCTCACTTTTAAGTTTGTAAACACGAAAAAGCTATTTTTTCTGCTTTACTGCCACATATTTTGCAAGGGATTGTAGAAATTTTCAAATTGAGTCATATATCTATCCGAAACTCTGCGACCATATGGCCAGAAATTTTCAAATTGAACCAGATATCTACATCTGAAACTCTGCGACCGTATGACCAGAAATTTTCAAATTGAGCCAGATATCTATCCAAGACTCTGCGACCGTGTTACCAGAAATTATATTGTGCCAAAAATGTTCCTGACACTGTGCGATCACTTGACCAGAAAATTTTATCGACAACGAAATATATTTCGGCGATTTACGACTTGATATGAAGGTCCTATGAGCTTTCAACATTTGTGCAAATACGTTATCTACGTATAAGTTACGTTAGTGGATGCTTTCATAGGGGGAGGTACTTTTGGCCGATACCTGGGCACCTGGCTTTCATCTGTTTCATAGTTAATCATAAATTTTGTTGCGTCTCGATGCATTTTCAGCCCGATTTTCTGACACTCTTGACTGATCTAACTCAAAATCAGTTCAAGGCAATGGATTTGTCAATTTATCACCTGAAATTAGCGCGATCTATCTTGTTCCTGTACATATCAAGCAAGGGGTTTTTCTATAGGGGGCAGTGA
>JAUBWS010103187.1:3858-23909 GCA_032270445.1 Darlingtonia californica | reverse complement strand
CAGCTCAATGCTCCACAACACACATACATAAAATGGTGAGTAGATGAACAGGGGTCCATTTATGTCCTTCTACTATATTTAATAGAGTGGCGGGAAGCTTGTTTATCATTCAGCAAAATACATCATTTTCATAAATAGTGCGTATGAAGAAAAAATGAAGAAAATTTAACCTCACAAATAAAGCAAGATTCAAAGAATTAGGTTTAGAGACTTTTATTTTAGTGTTTGATCATCATTTTTGTGTGGATGGGATAATATGATGCAGAGAAAGTGAGCTTTTTCGTGAATTTGGCTTTTGATGACCTTGAAGCCGCAAGGCTTCTGTGTGTATTTTCAAAATGATGAGGAGGATGTGTCCCATACTTATACGGTCAAACATTTGTCGATTATAAATCTCTTTCTTTCTTGTGAAAAACTTATCGTCATTTGACTAATAGTTCTTGAAACATTTTCATAAATTACGATTTTTCGTGGGTGAACATTTTTTCAAATCGCGAATATTTCGTTATTCTTATCAAGAAATTTCCACTGACAAGGTAAATTATGTATGCATAAACATGTGATGTTGACAGCTCGACCTATGGACAGTAAAGATGTCACAATTTGAGTCCCAGCTCATTTAAAGTTTGAAATTTTCAAAATTTTCGGATAAACCTTTAAATCTCGTTAAAATATTAGAGAAAATTTCAAAAACCGTTTTAAAATTGCCAGAAATGTCAAAAATTTGAAATGTTTTTTGATTGAATTTTTTTCTGGGACACACTGTAGAAGTATGGTTTTCGAACATCGATTGGTACACATACTCGTCAATTTCTAAATGCTACTGTTACCACAAGACGACGTTCAACGTTAAACAAGGCCAAAATGACGGTCTTATGCGCTGGCTTGTTATTTCTCATATACCACTGATCGCACAGCATAGTACGATTGGTGCTCAATAATTTAAGAGACAGCTGTTTGAAGTAGTTCCTCGTGCTGACGATGCAGATCGCTCGCAATTGTACAGGTAAGGCAGCGAAATATAAACTTTCTAGTACAAGTGTAGCTTTTTATAGAAAAAGAAAACGCAATTGCCGCCACTGGCTACTTGCAAACTTTTTCTTTAAAGATTTTGATCTTGTGTTTACACTTTCAGTCTCCCAACAAGATTCATTTAATTCTCCGTTTTCCCATTTTGGTTGGTTGGTAAGTAGAAATCTAAAAAGCGGAATAATTGGTTAAATTTGTGCCATTTTTTCATATTTTCACTTTTCTCTTACACTTACATGAAAAATTGATCAGAAATTCCTGACGATTTTAAGAAATATTTGTAAACACCAACAATCTTATTCCGCTAATTCAAAATTTTCTAATAAAGCATAACTTTCACGAGAATGGCCAGATTACGCATAATAATTATTGTTTAACCCGTACCAGACCACATCACCAGTACGTAAAATTTGTTTTCCCGCGGTACTTACGTGTTTTACGTGTATGTAGAGTCTGGTACAGGCTTAGTTGCTTGGCCTATCTACAGTGATCAAGAAGTACTTCCAGTAACGACGTTACGTACGGTAGAAATGATTTCCCCACTACATGGGGTATGGTATGGTATGGTGTAGTCTGATCGCAGACCTTACCGCAAAGCGATCCGTTAAGGTCTGCGCGATCAGACTAGTGGTGCAGTTACAAGGGGCGGGGGAAAGGTTAAAGTGATGCGCCCGTTGCGCGCGGCAGAAAAAAATTTCTAGGTCAACCATGACGTCATGACACAATAATGGTAGTCTAAGTTACGACCACAGGACCTGTGCCGACCAGCCGGCTTTGTCTGTGGACACATTTAATATTTTTTTGCCTGAATAGTACAATAAATAATTCTTTGTAGAGAATGTTCGACTAATTTTTGCTATGAAATCCTTGTTCATTTATGATGATTTTCATGCAGATGTGGGTTGTGCAAGAACATCATTTGTATTGTGTATTGAGCCTTTTAAATCTCGGGATTATGTAAACAAACAAAATCTGTCCTGTCCGAAATTACTGCTGGTTAGGGAATTGCATATGATTTTTTTGGAAAAAACTGATTGAATTCATCACCCTTTCGAAAAAGTTACTATGTCTATGATCGCGAAATCACAGTTGCTGCTTTAATTAGAGTCCATTTAACCCATCTGGCGAACACTGGAACTCGGGTGCCTGTTTTTTTGTCTCTACTCTGTTTTCAAACTTTTACTTTTAGCAATTTGTTTACTAATTTTTAAATATGTTTATAAATTGGTCATTAAATTGATTTTATTCTCTTGATCAGTGTATGCGATTTTTTTTGACTCTGTTGCGTTTTTTACCTGGAGAAAAAAATGATCTATTTTTTCAAGATGTATTAGCAGCATAGCCATATAGTAGGTTTTAATATTATAGCCATTAGGTACAATAAAAATCTTTTGAAAAAAGGGTTTATGAGTTGAGTGTTCGCCAGTTGGTTCAATTCGCCAGATGGGTAACGGGCTCTAATCTTGCAAATATTAATAACAATTTTCCTCAATGCTTCAATTTTGTGACTGATGGTGAGTTATATTCCTTTGACCAGAACTGCATTATTATTATTTTTTTGATAAACTGTGTCATGTCCCGTCTGAAATCAGTTTTCAGCAAATATAGAATTTGAGAGCTTCAAGACATGTAGTTTCTTGATTTAGGCAATCAGGTGTCAAGTGTGTACCTTATTTAAAAAATTTCAAGTATTAAGGCTAGATTATCCTATTCTTTGCACTATAAGGTCTTCAACCTTAGCAAATTTTGTATGTGTTTATGTCTATTAACACTGTAATATTGCTTTTGGTTAAAGAGTGCACCCACCAACACCCACACCCAGCCACACTGGCCCACACTTACCCAAACCCATCTCCACGCATCCATACCTAGCCAAACTCCCCTCTCACCCACCCCGACTTACCCACACCGATTCACCCACACCGACTCACCCACACCCAGTCACACCTGCAAACTTGAAAGAGCACTTTAACCTTTTTTGCAGTTTTTGTCCCGTCCGAAATCAGTCTTATCAATTGACATAATGCCACTAACTTCTTTGTAGTGACATTTTAATTGGGCTCATAGTTATTTCAAAAGTCAGTAGAATATTTTATGATTCAAATATGGGTATATAGGTATCTGTGATGAAATCACCAAGAGTGCTTGATAATATTAACCAGAGCTTTATATACATGTCCAAAGAAAATAAAACTTCTTCTAGTTCAGAACTTTGAGTTTCATCTTTAAAATATCCAGTGACGGTCTTGTCTTTAAAAAATTCGCGAAACACTTTTTATTACGTTGTACTTTTTCTCATATACAGTACTGTAATCTCCTGAAAACGTATCACACTAAAGGAGCACATGAAAAGTAAAGGATTATTTGATTTGCTAAACCTATTTTTTTGAATAAAAGGAGTTTGGCTGACCTAGAGCTACAGATAATGGTACACAACTAACTACCACAATCTGTATCTTCACTTGAAACGTATAAAAAAAATCCAGATTTGGAATTCTGTTCTTCCGTTCTTTGAACTTATTTCACTCTTTAAGCAAACCGAGTTTATAAACAATGCATAAATTTGCACTTCTTTCACTTGGAATTAATATGCCAACCTTGAGAAACCTTGACAACTTATTTTATGTTGCAGTTTTCTACCAAAATTATGTTTTAAGTTATTGTAAAGTGTTATAATGTGTACTTTTATGATTTTATAATGATGGATATGAATATTTTTCAGGTAATATTACTTATTAAATCCAATATGGAAGTCAATGAGGTTGAGAATCTGGTCTCTTACAAAAGAAGTGAGAAGGTATGTATTGAAAAATATATATAATGAATGATTTTACACAATAACATTCCAGATGTTATTTTGATATGTTGTCAAGATTTCTATTTTGGTTCTCACATTTTGGGTCATTTGTGGTTGATTACAAGTTAAAGTGTTGGTCTTTGTTTGATACTGTTTTTTAAATTAAAAGTAAAAAGTCAAAAGTAAAATTTTACTGAAGAATATTAATTCACTTGAAACAAATGGAGTAGGGTATTTTTGCAGTCACAAATCAGGAGGGGGAAAGGGGGCTCTCACTAAAAATTTTTTAAATAATCCATAATCCTTACTGGAACTGGAACTCGAAATACCCTTGGTTCTTGGTTCAGCTTGGTTGGACTCTAATTGGTGAAAACCCCTAGCAAAAATGCCTCCCCACAGTAACAATTCCTCAGCTTTGCTACGGTCTTGGCTGATTGTGGAAATGTTTCAAATCAACGTTCATGCCAAATGAACAAGGCTTTCCTATATACAATCAACTTTGTTTGTGAGTTGTACCCTAATTGTTATATCCAAGTCGTTTCGATAATATTTCACTTTGAAAAATATTGAAAATTAGTTCCTCTACAGTCGTGATTATTCATTGTATTCTAATATTGACAATCAAGGTAGAAGAGAATTAAATGTAAAATCCAATTGTTTGCATGTATGTAGTGACTGAGTTGCTTTTCTTTTAGGTGCGAAAGTCTGTTGTGAAATTGTTTGTACAAATGTCCACACCGAATTATTGCATGCCATGGCAAATGAAACGGCAGCAAAGTTGCACTGGATCTGGTTTTGTCATTTCTGGAAAAAGAATCTTAACAAATGCTCATGTTATTGCTTATCATAAATCTGTAAGTAGATGACTTTGAGTTGTAATTTGGTTGTGAGAGTGAAAGACCTCAGTCAATACTATCCATACCCTTTCATCTAAACTTTTATTACCTCATGAAGCATGTCTCTGTAGTAAGTTTTTGTTGTGAAAGGTTGATCCACAGAATATTTTTCAGATTTAACCTTCCGCAATCGAATCACCTAAAATAAGCATATAGTTCAGGCATATTTTGAGGGAATGACCACCTTGAAATTTTTTGTTATAAAGCCTCCCCCTTTGAAAGTGGAATTTTGAGGATTCAAATGTGAAAATTCTGACTGTTTTAACGGCTGTTTTTTTCTCATATTTTGTTATTTGTTGAAGTTTTTTCCAGTGGATTATTCTAAGTTTATTCTCATGTAAAATAGAAATTTCACAGATGAGCTGGATTGCAAAAGTTCTTTTCGCGTGTCATGAATGTACACATATCGAGTTATAAGTTTTCATAAGAAAAAAGAGTTGAGGAAATACTCAACAAGATAATATCACTGTCTGGTTCATTAACACGAAACACCACCTAGCTGGCTAACCAAACCTTGGTTTACCCATAAATCAAATAAAGGATTGTAAACTCTTCTGGAACAATTTAGAATAATTGCAATTTGATCATGAGAAATGACCTTCATGGAATACTATGGATGTTATTATTAATTCAGTAATTTGTTTATGATGACTGCTGTTAATAATTTTCTTGGAAACTGGACTGGAAACTCTGTTGAAGGTGTTGTTAACGGTAGGGCTGGTAGTGGGCCAGTCAGATCAACATCACGTGAAAACCGACAAATAACATAACAGATCGCTACATGGAACGTTGGAACGATGAGGAGAAGATCAGGAGAAATAGTTGAAACGATTTCTAGAAGAAACATTGATCTATGTTGTGTGCAGGAGGTTAGATGGAGAGGTGCTTCCACCAGATTTATACAAGGCAAAGATTCCAACTATAAATTTTTCTGGATAAAGAACAGTAAAGGTACTGGAGGAGTTGGTGTGCTCTTAGCCGAGAAATGGGTTGAGAACGTTCATGACATCAAATGTATATCTGACAGAATCATGCTTATTAAACTACTCATCGGCAAAACAGTTGTTACTGTACTATCTGTTTATGCTCCCCAATCTGGCTTGGAAGATTCTATTAAGGATGCATTCTATGACAGCTTGCAATCGACAGTCTCTGGATTCTCAGTGGATGAAATAGTTATTCCTTGTGGGGATTGGAGCTGACAAATTGGAAAAACTGCAGAAGGTTGCAAAGGTATACATGGTGGTCATGGTTATGGTGATTGGAATGCTGAGGGTGATGGAGTACTAGATTTTGCTGTTGCAAATAATTTTGCTTTCAGCAACACTTTCTTCATGAAAAGAGACAGTCATCTTATTACCTATCAATCTGGTGCCACTAAAACCCAGATAGATTTTGTCATGGTGAGAAAATATTTTCTTAAGGCTATCAAAGATGTGAAGATGATACCGCATGAAGAGTGTGTGCCACAACATAAACTGCTTGTATGTGAGTTGAAATTGAGATTACCTAACATGTCGAAGAAAATCTTTCAACCTAAACCTTGTTTCTGGAAACTGAAAGAACCAGCTGTTCAAAGAGAGTTTAGACAGACCTTTACAGAGAAAATCAACGCTGCTGACAATGTGACAAACTCCACTGAGAACATATGGAATCTGTTGAATTTAGCACTTCTCTCTTCGACTGCTGAAATATGTGGCAACACAAAAAAGCACCATTCTAGAAGAGTGAGTGGTGGAATAAGTAAGTCAAGCTATCACTGAGAAAAGACTGAAATGGAAGATGTGGAAACAAGGAGGTAGTAAGGAAGACTATATGTCAGCAAAACGTAATGCCAAGAGATCAATCTACAATGCAAAGAAAACTGCAGAAGAAATGAAATTTTCCAACCTGGAGCATGGACGCAACAACAATGTCTTCAAAATTGCAAAGCAGATACGTACTGACAATCAGGACGTAAGTGGTGAAAAGTGTGTCAAAGATGATAATGGCAACTTGTCATTCACAATTGAGGCTAAGAAACTTGCTTGCAAACAACATTACAAACGTCTTTTGAATATTGAGTTTCCTTGGAACGCAGAAAATCTATCTTGTGAACCTGTTTCTGGTCCACCTATTCAAATCACGCATACCATGGTGGAAAAAGCTATCAGTAAAATGAAAGCGGGCCAAGCCTCTGGACCATCTGGAATTGTAGCTGAAATGCTTAAGGCCTCTGGACCAGCTGGTATCGACTTGCTTGCTAAACTGGCCAATTCCATGATCAGAAATGGAGATATGCTATCAGATTGGGAAGAGAGTTTTATCATAAATCTCTACAAAGGAAAAGGCGATGCTCTTGAAAGAGGTAACTACAGAGGCCTCAAGCTTCTCGATCACTCGATGAAGGCCTTAGAAAGGGTAATTGAAACCATAATCCGTGATAGAATCTCTATTGGCAGTATGCAGTTTGGCTTTATGCCTAATCGTGGCACAACGGATGCAATTTTTATCCTGAGACAATTACAAGAAAAACATCTGGCTAGAAACAAAAAGTTATTCTTTGCTTTTGTGGACCTAGAGAAAGCCTTTGACCGTGTATCTCGGAGTGTCATTTGGTGGGCTATGCGTAAAATTTGCATTGAAGAATGGATTGTTGGACTTGTTCAAGCTATGTACCAGAACACAAGAAGCAAAGTCAGAGAAAAGTGAATGCTGGGCCCCGACCACCGACAACTTTCGTAAATTGCAACATAATGACCAAGCTATGATCCGCTGGATCTGTAATGTCTGTCTGGAAGACCAAACCAGCTCTATGTCTCTGCTGGAGAAACTTGGCATCAAAGAGCTTAGCTTAGCTCTCAGATACAACATGCTGCGCTGGTTCGGACATGTTTGCCGTAGTGATGGAGTCATTAAGCAAGCATGGGAGATGAACATAGCTGGAAATCGCCGACGTGGAAGACCAAGAAAGACCTGGGATGACTCCATCCAAGAAGACAGAACAGCGTGGAGGATGACAAATGAAGATCCTGCCAACAGAGCAACGTGGAAGAAGAAGTTGAAGCAGCAAGTCAACTCGTGCAACTCCCTCTAAGGGGAATAAACGCACGTAAAACGAAAGATGGATTTTGGTGTTGTTTATAGATTTGGAAAAAGCTGAGCAAATTATGTATGAAATTTCAAGAGCTTAAACTGAAATTGAAAATGAATCTGTAAAGTCACTCTTTGGAATCGATGAAACCAAGTACTCATCGTTAAAGAAATCGTTGACAGTCACAACCTATGGAATCAGATTTATCAAATGTCTTAAAACCAAAAGGTTGGAAAAGAGCAAACAGCTGATGAAATTAATGAAGCAAAAGCAACAAAGAGAAAGTATCCTCAAAGAAAACATTACGTCACCACAAATGGTCAACTGGACGAAAATAAAAAGTAAAGTCAACTAAGCCCAACCATACACAAAGACGGTATCATCAGATTGGCAGGAAGACTGGTCAACGCAATCCATAAGAAACCAAATCGCCGAGTACCAATAACTGAACATCAAGTTGTTGATCAATGAAGTTTATGAGGAAATATTTCATGTTGCAGTTGCTTGTACTCTTTCACCGTTCACAATTACGATGCAAGAATCGGATACCACAATGAAGAACTGCTATCAAGTATGGTGCTCAGAAGATGGTTGAGATGCATTTGACACCACATACGAAAAAGAATGCCATTTCCCCGTGGCTGAAAAGCATGGTAACATCTCACCATTACACCACTCATTGACAGCTGAACACGATTCACTATAAAAACCAAACACGACTTACTGCAAGCCAAACGTGGTTCATTTCTGTTTGGCTTCGAATGAGTCGTGTTTGGTCTACGGTAATTAAAATCAACGAAAAGCTTGGGAAGGCTTATTTACAATCGTCGCAACTCGTGCTGTTCATTTGGAACGGGTCGAAGACATCATGGCATCAGAATATAACCCTCACGCATTGCAAAGATTCATCACCCAAAGAGGCAAGCCAGACGGGACGATATCTGACAATGCAACTCACTTCAAAGTAGCCAAGAATATAATTGACATTGCATGAAAATAAAATAAATAGTTAACGATCTGGCAAGACAAAGTTACCTCATCGATAACAGAATCAAGTTGTCTTCCATAATTGAATGTGTGGAAGAAGTATAAGTGATTTTGATATTTATATATGAAAACAGCATGGATTCCCAGTCTAACCTAACCCTTTGTTTCTATTATATAATAGGATATTTCCAGAAACGAATTTTGTAGAATAATTTAATTTTGTCACTAGATTTATGTCTAAATTATTATATTGAGTAAAAAAATACGAAATATACGAATTAAATAAGATTCAGGGAATACACCGAAGAAGAAGCTTACAATCCATCGTATAGAGCTAATGGCTACATTAATCAATGTCAGAGAATCCCTTTTGTCATAAAGCTATTGCACTTTAAAAGTTCCAGGACAATACTTTAGACAGGTTCACAGTGCATTATGAAAACAAAGGAAAACACAAACGTTTTCATAAAGAACAGAGTCTAGGTAATTTTTCAACAAGATTATATCACTTTCCGCTATACATCAACATGAAAAACAAACCTCCTGACTTACCAACACATGGTTTACCCATAAATCAATTAAAGGATTATAAACTATGCTTAACGGTTTAGAATAGCTAGAATAGTTGTAACCATTACTGTTCATCAGATTGCAACTATTCTAGCTATTCTTCATGTAATGCCGTGGACGTCAATCCTGATGATGGTAAATTAAAAAAAAACAGAGCACATGTCTGAAATTTCAGGAACTCAACTTGAAATTGAAAATAAGCCTGTAAATATTTCATGTTGGAGTTGCTTATACTTTTTCACAATTACGATGCAAGAATCGGATACGGATGTGGTAGGAAGAATTGCTATCATGATGGTACTCAGAAGATGGCTGATATGCATTTGACACCACATACGAAACGAATGCCTTGTCTCCGTGGCCAAAAAGCTGGCTAACAATCTTACTAATACACTATTCACTTGCACTGGTATAGTACGTTGGGCAACTACTGCGTCAAATACCAGTCACTAGCAGACGAACACGATTCATTATAAACCAAACACGGCTTATTGCAAGCCAATCATGATTCATTCGTTTTGGTCTACGATATACGCAACTAACAGAATGCTTGGCAATGCTTATTTACAAGCGTCGCAACTCGTGCTGTTCATTTGGAACTGGTCAAGGACATGGCAACAGAATATTTACTTCGAATGTGACGTCTACTTGAATTAAAAACCGACTCGTACACGAAGGTTGATTATTTCTGTTATGAAAATTTGAAAAGGCAAATTTTTTAAATTACAGTTATGCAACACCCTTAGCCTCTGTTGTAAGAAGAATAAAAAAATAAATTTAGGAAACATCAGAACAAAACCAGTTTCATGATTTTCATTTTATGTTGTATATAGCTACTTCAAAATTAACAAAAGAAATATCACTAACAGTCCAGTGTAAACTAAAATAAAACTAAACAAAAATTGGGTCCCTCGATAACAATTTTTGGTGCTAAAAACGCCAATAAACTGTTTTTGAGTAAGCAACAACTAAGCAACAATCGAGCATAAGGACAACTAGATAACTAGCAACATCGAAGCTAAGTTAACAAAAGGTGTTTCTTATAAAGAATCATGCTTTCAATTTTGTCTTTGCATACTTTTTCGTACCATTCGTTAAGAAATTTACATCAAATTCTCTGAAAACTGGACTACTTCGGACTTTAACAATTATTTTATCTTGGATTTCAAAACAACTTTGCAAAATTTCATCCTTTTTTTTATTGATCTGTGGCCCAGCACTAAGCTTAGAACGCAAGGGCCCCAACGTCGTCATGAGTTATTCATTGTTCATTCCGGAAGGCACACTAGGGGTTTCTTGAAAGGCCGGCCAATCATTGATAGCCATTCATGAATAAGTGCAGAGGTTATCCAAATTATGTTTTCGTTAATACTTATATTTTTTTAGATTCGAGTTCGAAAACATGGAGATGCAAAGAAATACAATGCTCATATTCTTTATGTTGCTCATGCATGTGATATTGCCATGGTATGTACGCATCTGGAATATAAATTGTTTTGTTATTTATTTTCAATCTTTTACTTAAAGTAGGTGATCAATAGAAATTGTATCACGTGAAAAGTTATATTGTTAAAGGAATGCTCTAAGAAATAGAGAACGTTCTGATTGTCATTTACTCTCAAGACAATGAAGTTAATGAATTTCTTAACCTTTTCCATCCATGAGTTAAGCGAGGTTAACCCTTCTTGGACTGGGCTTTGTAGGGCTCTGAGATGCTGAGGGAACAATTTAGTCCCCCATATTTTCTGGAAAATTACAAATGCTGTAACCATAAAACTTGACACATACTTAGTTTATTATAAGCTAATAAAGAAAATGCGAAAATTTTTATAATGGTTGCTATGGTAACCCGATGACGTCATTTGATATCTCCGGATAAAAAAAAGATTTTTTTTAACTATTCATTTTTGAATAGCCAAGGGTCTTTCACAGATAAATCAACAGTTTTCCATGAAACTCATTTCTTGAAGAGCAATAACGCGCAAAACTTATGCATTTGAGGTGCCATTTTGAAACTATGATGTCATCAGAAAATTTATTGATATGTCTAGATTATTATTATAATGAATAAGACTTTGTGAAAGTTTTATGTAGAAAGCATTGTTCTATCAGAACCAAAATTACTGTCAATTTGACACCCTGCTCGCTGCCTCAATTTTAGTTTAATTAACCCAGGTGATTAACATATACACCTGGCAATTTCAGAAAAGGCGGAGAACTAAATTTTATTAATTGTTGGAAAGTTTCAAATCACTAATATTTTTAAAAGAAAGTTATTTGACAAAAAATAAGTGGAGAAAAGCCCCCCTCCCCCCCCCCAAAAAAAAAAAAAACAAGTTCGAATAGGGTAAAAAAGAATCTACAACGAAGCGCCAGCCAAATTAGACATTGACCGATTGTCCCGACGGAAACTGGTAAAGCTTACCAATTTTCAAACCAGCTGAGCAACACTTATGTCGTAGATTTCGGTTTGATTAACCTTGCTTTTCTTATTCCAATCCCCTTTGGCACTTAACTTTTACAGAAAAAAGTAACGATGAAATTTGGTGAAACTAGTTTCTTGTATGAAAAGGCTTTGTTTTCCTTTATTACTTTTTCTTTTTTCATGAAAATGCGTTTTTTTCGCAAATCTTGATCTTGACAGGTTGGTGTTGATGATGAAAGTTTTTGGAAAGATTTAGAAGCATTGGAGTTAGGTGGTATTCCACAACTTGAAGAAGATGTGGTCGTTGTTGGTTTTCCTACAGGAGGCGACAACATCAGTGTGACAAGGGGTGTGGTGTCACGTGTCGATATTCAACGATATTCTCATTCCGGCTCACATCTTTTAGCTATTCAGGTAAGTTGATTAATTCTTCAAATGAATTGATTGTTTAATAAGGTTGATGTAACTGTTGGCAAAAAGCGCTCTTTTCGCTCTTATATAATCAAATTCCTCCAAATGTAAAAATATTACCCTTTTGAGTTTTGGTATACCCTCTCATGCGTAATGATTATCCTCTTAGAGCGGAAAATATTTTTACTAGACGTAAATTCAGTGTGAGAAAATTATAGGCAATAAAAATCATTTTTCCCCAAGGTATATATTCCTTACTGTATAATATGTACAGCTCATGATTACCGCAAGGGGTAACCTTTCCCGTTTTAAAGGAAATGAACTATTTAGTTGCCGGTCTAAATTGTTCTAGCATGGGTCAAGACAGTCTATTTCTTTCATTGTTTTATAAAACATATATGTGTCTGCTGCTCTTGTGTGTTAAACGAGGCAACTACGAAAATTTTAAGAAATTATTAGTTTGTCCTTCAAACGAACAAGAAGAATGACTGACCGTTCAGTAATGCTTGTAGTTTGCTATTTGTATGTTGATTGTCTTGTTTAGATTGACGCCGCCATTAACTCTGGTAATAGTGGAGGTCCTGCGTTGAAAGATGGGAAGGTGGTTGGTATCGCATTTGAAACACTTAACAATGCAGAAAATATTGGCTACATTATCCCAGTAAGTTCTACATACAGTATCATCCCAAAATTTTTGGAACCCTCCCAGAAACCAATATAATCAGTTCGAGTAAACGAATGTTCCAATTATCTATGGGTATCAACAACAGTGTATTATTACCAATGAATGAGAGAATGATTTACCCAGGGTAGCTAGCCTCTTCAGTTCTTCATGAACTGCAATCAATGAGGGTTTTTCCCTCCGTGAAACACCTTAGAGTATCATGCAGATTAAACAGTGATTGTCAAGTTTCACTACCGAAAGCATCGCACTGGGGTCGAACTCGTAACACGTAGGTTAAGCGGTTAAGGTTAAGCGTGTAGTGTCTTAACCACTCGGCCACAGCAGGGACGGCACATGCTAATTTACATGGGTGCGATGAGACGTGTAGACGATGCAACGAAGCAAGATACACCAGAAAATTTAGGGAGGAAGATATGATTCCCCATCTCTAGTTATTCGCTCTACCAACTTTGGCCAGTTAGCTCAATCAGTAGAGTGTTCGTCTGCGAATCGCAAGTTTGTGGTTCGATCCCGGCGTCCGTCCGCTCAACGCATGAGTACCAAAGAATCGGCAACCTAGTCTATGCGATAGGCTCTGGAAGTTGATGGTAGGTGTGGCCCTCCACCTCGGCATTCCATCTCCCACGTGTCTAGCGCAAGGAGAAAATGGATATACTCTCTCACTAACGGCTGCTGCTGACCAAATGGTGCCTATACTTGGACCGTCAGGTGAAAAAATATCCAGATTGGTCTCTTGTGGTCTCAACTAGCCTTTAAATTCTTTTTATACATCTATTTTTAGATGCCAATCATAACACACTTTCTAGAAGATATTGTGAAACATGATGAATTTACAGGATTTTGTAACCTTGGTATCCGGTGGCAACCAATTGAAAGTGAACACATGAGAACGTACTTTCAGTTAGATTCTAAAGAAAGTGGTGTATTGATTTCAAAAGTGTTAAAATTGTCTTGTTGCTATGGTCATCTTCAACGTGGAGACGTGTTGATGTCATTGGATGAAGTTGATGTTGCCGATGACGGAACCGTATGCGCGTATTTTTGTTCTTTAATCCTCATAGCGATTATGGTCACAACAAGGTCCTCCAGGCATTTTTACATTTGAAGATTGAGTTTCACTAACGTTAGAATCTCCAACCCTACCATAGTCCAAACCTTCACGCCGAAGGATATGTTTTGATATTCAGATACTATCGTATTAAAACATACATCTTAGACAACATTTTAATAGTCTAAGCGTGCAAAAGCGCAGCCTGGTGCTTAAGAAACGATCCGTACCTTTGAGTTATGGGACATATTATATATATCAGAAACAATTGATTCATGACTAATTTAAACCCTCATTATTGAGTGCTTATAATAAACCATGAATTGTTTTGATAACATTTGAAGTATACAATGATTCCCAGTGACCCGAATAGACTTAAAATCAAGCAATAGAAAGTTGAAACTGACGGTAAACTTGGGGTACACTGGGATTAGATTAGCTCAAAAATTGACTTGAAAGCAGTAACGTTAAAAGCTTTTTTCTAGGTGCCATTCCGAGGAAGTGAACGAATATTATGGAACTACATCATTCACAAAAAGTTCCCTAGCGAAATAATGAAAGCAAAAATTTATCGAGCTGGAAAAAAAGTCGAAGTGGACATTACAATCAGTTTATTGTCTCATTTGGTACCGCCTCATTTGTATGATACGAGACCAAGGTGAGATTTTTTAATGGTTTTTGTTTCTGTTTTTTCTTCAACCTGTTTACATTCGGTACTTATACAGGGTGCACCAAATAGACCTTATCGGAGTTTTAAAAAGTGTTTTGACATTTCACAATATTTCTTGTGATTTTGAGAAAGTTAATCTCCTACTTAAAAAAGTATAGCTATGCCTTTTCATGTGTACTTTTTTCATTTCCTCATTTCTTCATTGTTAAAACAAATTTGAAGGAATTTGAGTGCGATATAAAGATGCAGGATTTTTGAATATTTATTGCGATTTTTACTGCTTTTTTGAACTTTGTATCTCGTTTGTGTCATATCTTCTGATTTATTTAGGAAAACAGTTTTTTTATAAAGTCTCGAAAACGTTTTTTCATCCATAGCCATTTCATACCAAAAATTTTTCATTCGACAAACAATGTTATTCTGATTATTTCTCTAAACACTCTTACTTGATGTAATAACTTTTCATCGGTTTCACATGTGAATCAAATAATCAACATAAAAACGAAATGGGGTCAAAACGTTTCAGGCTCAGAACTTATCTTTGAACATTTCGAGTTTCTTGTTTCTATTGCGCGTTCACGTGCCAAAGAATTTCCGGAACTTCTTTTTTCTTCTTCTTTGTAGTACTCTAATTTCCTTATTGTTTGTTTTTAACTTTTGTATTTCTTTTTTTCAAAAGGTGGCCATCATCACTGTTTAGCTTTAGCTATTGTGATGTTTTCCTTGTCTAGTAATGTCAATTTGGTAGATTGTACGTATTAAATTTTCAAACTAGACAAATAAAGAATACCTTACCTTATCATGAACTCCCTAACCCTAAAATTCACTTTCAATTGGAACCTGGATAAGTGAGACTTTCGTTTTCTCGGTGCCATCCCAATTTGCTTCAGTGTGACCTTGCAGGAAATTTCACATGGACCACAAAATCAATTCAGTGACTTCCATTTGGAGGGCGTTCTCAATCGTTAGACCCTTACAATTTTGGTATATTGCTAACACAACGATGCTGTTTTCATGAACCTCATTGCGTTTGGTCCATGACTTCATAACCGCAGTCGCTATTTTCCCGTATCGCACAGAAAATCGTGTTTGTTATAAGCCATTAATATCACTCACGCTTGTATAAGTTTAATTGATATCCCCTATAGATCGTTATAGACTTACAATAGATCAAGGCTCGTTGTGTCGCAAACACAAAGCCTGTAGGTTCTGGCGAGCTCTTACCTTAGGATAGGCGCATCCCGAGAGATCGATGGGTTCGCCACTATGATTTATAAGCTTTCAAAGACATTGGCATTTGCATCTCAATGAGTTTTAAGGTCAATTACATCGGTAGATTAAGAATAAAAGGAACAGGAAAATAATTGCTCATTGTTATCATGACTCAATAGAATAGACTGTCCATTAGATCCTTTAACTTCCGAAATGTAAGCTTTCCTGACACTGAAAGCGACCATTTCGATAATGATTGTGTTTTTTCTTTGAAATGTTGTTTACTAGAAAAAATTTCTCCTCCCACTAATGACAGAGCAGCCGTCTGTAACACAGTAATCGAACATATTTACAATGCCTAGCTCGTTACGATACCATAGTGTCAATATACGTCGGGAAACCTACGGACCTGAGGGAATCGAACCAACGAAGTTGATTTCACTTCAAATGAACCGTCTATCATACTTAATATTTCATTTGGAATTTTGATACTAAATACGCTAAATTTCCTGTGTAATTGGTTCTTTGGATGTCTCACATCATAATTTTTACCACAATTAGTTCTTCGTTTTCGATCATGTATTGACAGGTTCTTTCTAAGTTTTTTTGTTTTCATTTTTTCGTTTTATATGGTTGCAGTCCTCGTATGAAATGTTTTTAAACAGCATCAAAAATTGCACCAAAACACCTGTAGAAATTTTTCGAAAGATCAGAATCATTCAGGCTTATCGTCAAGAAATAAGACTGCGACTAGATATTTTTTAAAGAAAGGACGCACGATATTTTTTGAAGATATGTTCGAGTGAAAATCATCTCACATACAGCTCTTAAATGTACGTGAGAGATTATCTGTTCTGTATAACAAGTTTACGAGACCGCTTATGAGCACGAGGAAAATCGCTCTACTCTCGATTGACGGCCCGTATTAGGTAACAAATCTTAAAATTTACTAGTTCGGAAGAGTTAACATAAAAAAGCTGACTTATATTATTAGGCATCTTTGGTTTACTGGAAGGAACTGCAGTGAAGAAAATTTATATAATTGGGCTGTTAGTTACTCTTTCAAACTTGCCACAAACATCTAAGTTGCCAATTATAAGGCAGTTACAATGAGATAATTAATTTAATTATCCAGAAAAACGATGGTATCGATTAAAGAGAGTACTATCAATTACATTTTTAGTTACGTCGTTTATTGTGGTCTGGTTTTTGTGGCGCTTTCTCAACCTTACATGTTACATCAGTATGGCAAAGATTGGGGAAAGAAAGCCCCAATACGTTTGTGTGATCGAATATTGTATGGTGTACAAGGAAAGAAAGAACAAGAAGTTGTCATCTTAAGTCAGGTAAAAGGCTTTTACATAACAGCACGTTTTTGGCATATGAGACGAGTGAGGTCCCACACACACTTACGTAAACTCTGGAAGGCATGCGATAACATTCCCAAAACACAGAACACATGCATTAAAAATCCGAAAATTTTAAACATATGTTGAATCGTACGCCCATTAACCTTGCGTAATTCTTGAGGCGTGCGATCATCACACGCCTGTCTTTGTTATGTACCGAAGCCTGTATTAACCACCTTTCTTACAGGTTGCATTTATGACTTTCTTTGCTTAGTGTAAGTATTGTTATTGGGTGTTCCTCCTTCTGGTGACATCTACATAAAATTTCCACTCAGCTCTGTGAGCCTCTGCCTCAGGGAACAAATAAGTGTCCAAATACTGTGGAAATATAAAGATTTACCTGGAGTTGAAGAATGTTCTATCAAGAAAAATAGATCCTAACTTTGCTAAAACTTCTTTAACATTTTTAAAGTATTACTAAAGAATTTTGGAGTATTTTGACAAAGAAGTAGGACCTCAAAGATCCAAGGTATTTGTACCCGTGTGAATTATAAAAATAATTCATCAGTGGAACGTTGAAACGTTTCATAAGGAATCATTAGGTGAAAAACTTTAGCTCGTTAGATGCCCGTATTGATAGCATACATTTTTATTGAGATCGCGTCAATTGCAATTAATAAAGTCTACAACATTAATTATTTTTCTAGCAGCTTCCTTGAAATGTAAGGTTTACACCAATGTATTACTGTAGTTAAGTGTCTGCTTTATACGGCTGCCTTATGGTCGCGTCGCATTCAATTCTATATGCCTGCTCTTAAGCCATTGCAGGAATAATAGAATTTTTACGTAATCAACAGTACTCGACGCGATGCTGATGCAGGGTGTCCACGCAGGCTGGAAAAGCTGGAAAACTAGCTGTTTTTAGAAAAAAGGCTGGAAAAGTATATATTTTTCAGGAAAGCAGGCTGAAAAAGCTGGAAAAAGTTTTTCAATGAAAAACGAAATCTTCACTTCATGTTAAAAGCGTGGACACCCTGTGATGCTGACTATGAATTAGGTCTAAATTGAATTCAAGAAGAACTCGTGTATAATATATATCCGGGCATCTATCTTCTGGTTTGTTTCATATACAATATGTCCACAAATGTTCCTTGTTTATTTTAGGTGCTTGCTTCTGAGTTGACCGCTGGCTACGATAGTTTCTCCAATCTCCAATTGTATCGTGTCAATGGAATCCCCATTCTCAATTTAAGGCATCTATGCCATGTACTTGATAAACTTACTCTTCCGCATACGTCATGCAAACCAACAGATAATGAAGACTCTATCGCAGGTGGTGATAACGGTGAAGGGCTGGTTAATGGGGATATAAAGCAAGATATAAATGGCACCGAGAGGGAAGGAGATTCTTATACCAGTTTCAATCGCATTGATGAACATGAATTAAGCGAACACAAAGCTATTGAAACTGTGTTTGGTGAAAATGAGAATTTATCTGAAGAAGACTTGTTATATTCTCAATATACTGATACCATGGACAATCTATATCACGGTGCAGGAGATGACCCGTTACTGTTAGACTGTACAAATTTCGTACATTTCGAACTTGATAAAGATAAAGTAGCAGTCTTCAATATCGCGTCTGCCTACACAAAAAATAATGAAATATTAAAACAGTATGCAATTAACTCGTCAAGGTCGGATAATTTACCCGCGAAGAAATATTGATAGATTAACTTGGCATATTAATTGTCAAAATATTTTTTACCCTTTTTGTACAATTTTTGTTACTTTTGATTTTTTTCTTAGCTTTTGGTCGGTTAAGACGTCATCGTGTTCGTATTTTGTTCGGATGATAATGATATTCTCAGAAGACTGGGTTAAGAAATTTTTAACAGTTATTAACCTCTCTTTAAGTCGTGGGACAAAGATGGAGACCATTATAAACTTTATGTAATCATTTCAGAAAAGAAAATGTCTGCCGAAAGTCACGAGAAACTCCAGAGGCTACGAAATTTCGGGCCGACGAAATTGCTTCAAGCTAAATGGCTTCAAACATCAAACATTTAGTCAATTAAACATCAAACAATTAGTCTTAAACTGTAATTTTGGTATCAAATTATGATTTCAAAACATTGCGAATGTCGTCACTTTTGAAACTTTTGCTTTTGTTTTCAATCTCAGGATATTTGCGATGTAGCCTAAATTTTGTGGAGATATTCCAAGTTTCATGAATTCGTTAAATCAATTATCAAAAGCCCCAGGTGAAGAATGCTTTTCAGCAATAAATTTATCGAACCTGCAGTTTGTTGAGGCCGCCGGTATGCTTTGGTCACCAAAATGTTGGCGAAGAAAAAAGCGAAGAGCATAGTTATGTTTGTGGCTTTTTTATTCAAAGAATTTATGGTATTAAATATATCATATATCAAATGGTCTAAAACACATTGTAGACCTGGTTTGCGGCCGGCCTAACTTACAAAATAATTTCTTAATTGTAGAATCTTACTAGAGTTATAAGTGAGAATTTGCGAAGTTACACCTAAACATGCTGTTGGTAAATGACTTCATGGAGTTGTTTGATCCCTGGTCTGATAATGACAAAAATTAAGTAATAAGCAAGACGAAACTTTTCCTTGGTAGGAAACGTAGCTTGAAATTTTTGACAAAGGTGGCTTTCTACTGTCCTGTTTGTTACCTCGTTGGGTGAAGCTCTCCAAATTTGCTTTCGCGGAAGCTTTAGTAATTTTTTTTTTTTTTGGAGGGGGTTCGACTATAATGTTCGTGTTTCACCAAAGTTTTTCCGCAAAATCCGTTGCAAAAATAGCCAAACGCAAAAGCTTTCCTCGAAAACTGTGCTTTTTTCTACATGCAAAAGCTTCTGCTCCTAAAGTATTCTTCT
>JAUBWS010103176.1:0-10612 GCA_032270445.1 Darlingtonia californica | reverse complement strand
GTCAAAACAGGGAGGCGTCCAACCCCAGCTGCTGGGAACAGAAGACGTTAAATCGTGCAGTAAGTAAGTAAGTAAGTTATGTGAAGTTTCTACGTCACGAATTCGATGGTATGTATGAATTAATGAATAACGACGAGAGATGTAAAGAATTACATAGCTACATTCAAATTTACAAAAAAAAAAATTGCTAAATCGAAAATGAAAATCAGTTGAAACTTCACCTGCAGAACTCGACTTTTGAAGAAATATCTCGACTTTAAAAGGATTATCATAGGAACATTTGAATGTTTAATTCTTATCTAATTCTTCTTATTAATCAAAGCAATTATATCCGCAATTATATTTTAATTTGTTTATTTCTATAGAAGATTCTCTAAAATTTGTAAAAAAACTTTATTTTGGGGTTATCAGATTGTAGTGGCATAATCGTAATATCATAAAACCATTTGGGTGGTATAGGAGTGAGAAAAATGCGCTAAAGTTGACCATTCTGGGTATAACACCTTAATGAATGTATACTTTAATTTATTTTGATAATGACATTCTTGAATTTTTCAATGCAATTCTACCCTTCCTTGGAACGGATACGCAGATGACCTGATTCTCTTCATGGTTGACTTATCTTCGCTCCAAAAAGCAGCCACTATTCTAAATAACGTGTTCAATGACTATGGTCTGTGCACCAACGAAACGAAAACCGAGACAATGATCCTCAACTACAAATTCCTCAAAGGCGACGATGTATACCCTAAATCCATCATCAATCTTCGGAACTAGCCGCTGAAGAATGCAACAGATTTCACGTTCCTTGGATCTTATATGTGTCAAAACGAACCAAATACAAGGGACACCGAGATTAACCACCGTATCCAGATGGCATACTCAAAGTTTGCTACAATGTCCAACCTCCTCCAAAACTTCAGCATTAACCTGGCAACAAGGATAAATTTTATGAACAGTTTCGTTCAAAGTAGACTCACCTACTCATGACAGAACTGGAATTTGACCTCGGGTCAGTTCGAACGACTGGATGTTATGTATCGAAAGCTACTTGGACGAATGGTCAAAGGAGGCTTCAAACGCATTGACACAAACGAAGGAGATATTCGATACAAGATCGAATCGAAAGCCCGCTCACGTGATCGAAATAAACCAATAAGAACGTCAGATATAAAGAAGACATTACACTGCCAGGTACTAAATATTGAAATAAAATCATTCGTGGGATGTAAGAGTGAGAAAAATCGTTTTCCGAAATTAGGTAGACTATCTTCAATTGATATTAATTGTTTTATAAAGTTCACTGTTAATCAAAGCGATTATATCCACTCTGGGTATAACACCTTATCGTACATTTGAAATTTAGTTTAGTTTCGTTTGTCTATACGATTCTGTAAATTTTTAAAAACATTAATTGTTCAATGATTCAAATTCGAGATAAATCACAACAAAGTTTCTAATAAAAACATTCGTACAAGAACGAGACGTTTCAACTTTCGAAATAAGTTTGACGCCTTATATCTTTTATAGTTTGAACAACTGATTTAAATTCCTTACATTTATATCAAATGGTATTCAAGAATTGTTAGCTCAATCGATAGAGCGTTCCCCTACAAATCGCAAGGTTGTGTGTTCGATCCCGTCCTCTATCCACTCAACCTCAACGCATTACTAGCATAAATTGGGTAATCTGGTTTGTTCTAGGTGAGTTACGGCATGTCCAATAGTTACCCGTAACGTTTGCAGACCAATAGAAGGTACGTAACAAACTTAATATATAAAAGAAAGGAAATACTTTGATGATAAAAAATTATGCCTATCATGAGAAATAAGCCAAAAACTAGTTCTGACCTCACTTTTGATGACGTCATAAATATTTGTATGCTAACTCACCTGCGGAGTTTGCTAAATGACGTACCCTAAGTGCACGTCCTACGTATCTTATGTGCCACTTGCCCAAGTAAAACTTTATGAGCAGAAGAACGATTTCATAACGGGAGCAGCAATAACATCATATCTACAAGCCGAATCACATTATCAGTAAGTTCGCTATTCTACAAAAGAAGTTTAACTAAGTTTAACTCTAAAAGCGGTATGTACTTAAGCAATAAAGTTTGATTAATAATAACCTAGATTTTAGAGTGTATTTTTCATATCTGAGCATCGCTCGGATAGCGTGAAACTTCCTATCTTGTTGTTTTTTTTAATTTTAATAAATAAATAAAGTTTGATTTATTCATTTAATATGATTTTACTTCCTCTTCTCGAAAAATAATAGATAAGACAAAAGAAAAATAGATAAATGTTCATTCTTTTAAAACAGCCATGAAATTGCTCTGATATGGATACAGAGGTATCCAATTATATCTATCTATAACTATTATATCATACTCAATATGAGAAAATATTGTATTAATTACCTCTTATAGGCTTTGTAGTTTATCAATTGATGCATATTTTGATTGACAAAAGTAATATCGGTGAAAAACATGGCTTTCTATTATCTTTCTGAAATAGCCATGAAACTGCTTTTACATGGATACCGAGATGTCAGTTTTGTACCCACGTTTATTTAAGGAATCATACTCAGTATGAGAAACACTTTGCACAAAGTAGTTTGCATGTACATCACTGTAGTTTATTATGATTAGAAATTTTGAAATAATGTGCGAACATGTGCGAACTTTCACGTTGACATACATATTCTTGGCTTGTTGTGCTGAAAAAAAGGAGTGCAAGTGTCGATTTTGTTACAATTTCTGTACAAATGACACCAAAATTATTTGTTGAATAATCATTGACTGAATGATGCTTATATCATGAAACTTTCTGGAGTTTTCCTATGGGGAACCATTGATTCAGAAAATATGCTGACATCAGCAAATTACCATGGCAACTATTGTCAATTTATTGTCTTGATAAAAACATTTTGATGTAAACTAAACTGTTGTACAAAGTTTTAGGCTACTACCATATCTAGTCATTGAAAAAAGGTGAAATAGATATTCACGAGTCCATGAGTATTTCTCAATAATTGGTTAAACAATGTTTTTTTAAATTTCATTCTAAAAAAATTTAATATCACACCTTCTACGTGACTCCTAAAAATTTTTCGACCTTTGACCCGTGGATTGTCTATTCGGAGAACTCTTGTGAAAATTACAGGCCTTGCTTCAGTGATTTTGCTGCAATTATTACACGTTTTTACTCTTTTAAAGTTTTATTTTCCAAATTGGATATAAACGGAGGTTAAAATTTAGAAAAATGAATTGTGTGATGAAAGTTTAAAGCACCCTGAAAATATTTTGACAAAATGTAGGATTTTGAATTATACATTAGGTAGATTAAAATTGTTAATGTTATGATTGAGTCAACTGGATAATCAATTGGATTTCAAAAAACCACTTTGAATGATAAAATGATACTTTTTCCAAACACACGGCTGAAGTCAATGCGGCGTGAGAGCCTAAGGACATCAGTTTGATAATCCCTACGTTTATAAAACTGTGAGCTTTAACCATGCCACATCATGTATAGCGGAATTGCACGACATTTAATAGCATAGATCTAGCATGACAAACCAAAGGTTTATATCTCTTGAAATTTTGAACTCTTGTAAGATGAATAAGCTGATTTTATTTAGATATCAGCAAAGTTTTAGGATTGTTAGGGTTATATATTAAAGAAAAGGTACTATTTAATCATTTAAGAGAGTTTTCTACTTTTAATGAATTGATAAATCTTTAAAATTACTGTTCAGAGAGCGTGACTTTAGCCAATCTAGAGGGTCGAAATTTCAAAAATTTTCTAACACGTCCGGCCTAACCATGGTAGACCCTCCTTTGTCCTTCGTCACTGATACTTGGCCCCTTCACTTTTCAGTTCCTTTGGACGTCCCTGACTTTACAAAAGAAATTAAGTCGGGAGGAAAGTAATCTCAAGGGTAGTTGTGATATTCATCCATCGAATATAAGCGAGAGAACTCCTCGTAAATGGTGTAAACAGAAACATACTCGATGTCCTTTATCTCGAGTTTAAGAATGTTCTAACTACCGGATGATTTTTTTAAGGAAAATACTAAGCAGAGATTGATGAAACCGTTCGTGTTAATTGATGTTAAAGGTAACAAGTATCTTAACCCTACTATATCTGGACTGGGAGGGCGGGGGCTTTTTGGTGTCAATTTATAACCTTTTCCAATTCAAAATGGTCAGAACTTCAACTTTTAATAACTTTTGATGGGAAAATGATATTAACTTGAAACTTTGCTCAATTCATTGAAAGAAACATGTTAATGCAAAAAATATGATAACGTCATCATTTAAAAATGGCGGCGGGTCAATTTGGGCAGTTTTAGCGTCCCCTAGTGCCCCGGGATCTCATACCTATTTTTCAAAAACCTGGAAGCGTGGTTTATTGGCCTCTTGAAAACTCCGCTAAATGAACAAATTTCTTTTAATGTGTTGAATCTTTTCATAAAGGATAATACTTAATTTCAGATAATTAACTCTTGTCAATATTCTAACTCGTTTTTTAATAGCGATCACCTGAATCCTTATTATCATTATATCAACATTAATATCAATACTACGAACCATACGGAAGAGCCTATAGCGCGAATTATGAGAGACGAGGGGTTAAGGCTTTGAGATGAATTGTTTTAGGCTCTTTTTCAAAACCCTTCGCTTAGGACAAGAATGAAGGATTCCGAAGGTAAGAGCTGTACTTTGTCGACGAGGTGGCCTTCCGAAAACAATATGGCTGACGAAAAGCCACATTTGGTGATTTTCCACTGACTTTAGAGACAACTGATTTTGCCTGATCTCATGAATTATACAAATTTACTTCATATATTGACTTAGACACCAAAAATAAATGACACTGACGATCAAAACAACAAAACCCGTGACAGCCAAAGCCAAATAATCAGTCCCTACATTAGTTATCAACTCTCTCATTTTTTTGTTCTAAAACGGTGAATATTTCATTGACTTACCTACCAGGGATGAATAAGACTGACAATCAATATAACACTTCCAGTGACAGCTAAATCCAAATGATCAGGCCTACATTTCTTATCAACTCTCTCATATTTTTGTTTTAGATATAACTATAAGAAAAAGAAAAATATGAGATATTACTAGACCGGTACCTTCACATTGCATATTAATACACCTTTCCTGAATAAAGTTTTTGAACAACCCCGCCTCACCTCGCTTCCATGTTGTTTTCTATGACAACACAAAATAATGACGTAATGTTAAAATAATGACAATGTTAAAATTGTTCCAATAATTATCTTACATTTTGTCAAAAGTAATTAAACAAAAGTCAACATCTCTTGGACCTCGCTGTCATTGGAAACAGCATGAAAACGAGGCGGCGCTATACGTAAAAATTAGGAATCATCTATCAAAAGATTTAGTGATAGGAGCACCACGGCTTCATAGCTTTTTCTACTATGTTGTGTACATACAAAAATTACAACTACAAAATACGATAATGTCGATTTAGAAAAACTTTACTGTAAGTGTGGTTCATTCTTTGAATCTTCGCGATTTCACTAGTCTTTAGGGCCTGTAGTGAGAATTAATCCAAATGATTTTTTTTTTCAATGTTTTGCAATTTTCTTTAAAAACAATAAGAAAAAAAATGCAGAAATTATCCACGCAAAATGTTTCGAAAGTGGCATTCGCAAAAGTAAAAGCTCGCGAAAAATTCGCGAAAACTTTTGTCATAACATTACTTATTATTTCCGACCTTATTTAGCCTCATTTGTACTGATTTTACTTTCTTTGTAAAAAAATGCCTCCTAATACACAAACATAAATAGTCTAACTTATTTTCATACATGTAAAACAAAGTTCTGTTTCTAGTGCAACAAAATAACACATTTAACCTGTTTTTTTTTTTATAGGAAAAGGAGCTTTGAACCAATATCTCAACCTCAGATTGTATAATTCTTCTAAAAATGTTCTCATAAGAAGACGTATATTCTTTTATTATATGAAACGCACTTTCTTTCACTTTGACAGACCTGAAATCACTTTTGCATCATATATTTAATTTGCCAAGAAAATATATACAGTTAAGTTCCCCTAATAGCACCTTATGTCTAGATAATATGTCAACTATTCATAAACATTGCTTCACCACACAGTTGATTAAATTTTGAGAACTCGGGTGATTTACGGCATGTCCAAAATCATTAATGTTGTTATCTACCATACTATTTACGTTTAGAACATTAAATTTTATCCAAAGATGTTTTGCTGATTTATTTCTCACAAAAAAATTAATTTAATTTTTGATAATGTCAAACAAATTCGTTTTTTGAGGAAAATTGCTCCCGTCAGTCAGTTATAAAGGAAAATCGTTGGGCAAAATTAATCTCCGTTTACTTTCAAATATTTGCCTAAAATTTAGTGTTTTAAATGTTGTCAGCTAGCTAGTAGTTAACATTTTAGTCACAAACTTGTTAAGTTAGACATTTTTCATCAAGTCAAGGTTGCACAAGTATCACCCAATTATTGCCTTTCCTTACGGTATATATTAAGTTTTTTGAAAGAGTAGAATTCGTCTGGAAATTTACGGTGATTCATGGACATGACGTAACTCGGCCGAGATCTTTGGCAAAATGTCTTGTTGTTTGATGAACTCAACGGGAAAATTTTCTTCGGTCAAATTTTCGTGATCGTGTAACTTTTGGCTCATGATTTAAAAATTCTGCAGGGCAAAATGTTCGTCACCAGAAATGGTTTTGTCATTATCCCCCTATACGATTTTCGTCAAGAAAGTCCCGCAGTCAAGGGCAGAAAATTCCTTAAAGAAACATCTATGAAGAAAACAATTTTACTAATGACCAATTATTTCTTGAATAACATATTGAGCTTCGCAATATAATATAAATTTTACCCTAAAAAATCACTAGGATTTAATAGGTCGGATTGACGCAAATTTTCTTACTTTAACATAAATATGTCGCTTTATATATTGTCAAAACAAATAATTTTTATATGTATTCAAATTCTTAAATTTCCCCTTCAAAAAAAGAGTAAATAATAAAAAGATAAAATAAAAAATAAATTCTGATAATTTCAAAAATTCTAAATAGTATTTATTTCACCCATGATATTAACTTTACGGTCTTTGTACCGGCCGGAAATTTCCCTTTCCACCTAAAACAGATAAAATACAATAAAAATATTATGGAACGCCGGAAAAGAAAGACCAAGAAAAACATGCCAACAAGTTGTCAGCAATTGTGAACATAGATGAAATGAGTGTCAACAAAGACCTTGCACAGCACCGTAGTGCCTGGAAATCCACCATGAAAATGCACCGTCCCACCCTCGACCTCCGTGGAGAATAAGGACGTTAAAATGAAAAAGAAGAACAAAAAGAAGAAAAAGAAGTTTCTCAAAAGCTCTGGGAGTTTCTTAAATCTTCGTTTATTATCCATTGGTCTTAATTACTCCAAATTTATAGCACGTCCTGCCTCGTTTCCAATAAAAAAAAGTTATGGCAGCCGACTATTAAACGAAATCATAGCAAGGTTCAGCAAATCGAGATTTACGATGTATAACGTTGCCAAATTACACACTGACCGATTGTACTGCTGAAAGTTGCTTGGCCTACTAATTTACAGAACGGCTGCGCAGCGTCGTACGCGTCGTATATTTCAGGTTGCTTTTAACCCCGCTAAAACTAAGAGAACGCAATTGCAATACTACATTCAGCTGTTTGTTTTCAGACAGAATCAAACAAGCGAGACATGGTAAATAATAACCTCGGGAAAAGTTTATTTGTAACGGTCTAATGGAAAAGAGGACAAAAAGTTAACTTACTTATAAATTACTTGTTCGCCTCTCAAAATCTTTAAAAACGTCTGTGGAGGAGTGCATTTCTATTTAAGCGACACGCAATTTGCTTGTCACTTAAATAGAAATGTCCTCCTTCGCAGACGTTTTATAGCGATTTTGCCAGCGGGTGGAGTATGATCGCAGTAAAAATGTCCAAGCCCCCTTTTCTCCCTTTTCCGTCATATTTATTCTTTTGGAAAAGACCCACTATTCAAAAGACCGATCTCTGGTATCTTCTTTATTCTCGACATTTTATTAAGGCAATTAGAACCAAAAAGGCCAAAACTTGGTTGACCGATGACCGATAATTGTCGGCTCTCGGCAGTTTAAAACACAGCGTTTTAACCAAAGTAATTCCAAGCCACTCAGTAATACATTACTGTCAGAGGACTTGCTGTATACCAATGCAAGACACCAAATCTGGACTAGAAAAATATGCGAAGTTCAAAACTCTTTTGCTATTTTCAAAGGCCTTGAAACATATTTTGTCAAATGCAATATTGCATGTTATTTTGAAAGTTTTTTTTCATCTTTTTAGCTTGATAGATTGAATTAATTTTTATCGAACTCGTCGATTCCATCTAAAGCTGTCCTGTTAGTCAAAATCACAATGTTCTTTTGGTTGCAGTCAGTAAAAATCTATAATTGGATGTCCACTTTTCCTTGGAATAGTCGTGAGGTGTTTCCAGGAAGATGGGACCTTCAATAGATGACATTTCAAATGAACTGAAAAGGTCATACTGGTGTATAATGCCAATAAATAAAGAAAGGAGAACCATTCTGCATAAATTATCAAGGATATGATACTCTGAGCTTACCCAGTGGGCAAAATCGTGACAAAAACCCATGTAGAGGAGTGTTTTATTTTCAAACGGCATGCAGTCTGTAATGTATGCCTTGGACTTCCCGAGTTCAACACCTCTACAAAGCTTTGGTTGATAAAAAATTACAAATCACCAGCGAGCGACAGACGTTCCTTGGGTTGCAATCGGTCAAAATGTATCTCCAATTGGATGTCCACTTTTCCATGGAAACGACTGAACTTGTAAAATCCCACTGCACATAAAGATCACTAGCCAGTTTACCAGACCGATACGGCGGTCGGGAAAATAAATTTTACTGTTTCAGAAGAGATCTTGTACAGGCTAAAAAATGACTACACCGCTACTTTTTGTACTAACCTGAGATTGTAGCTCTTTCGTCCTCTTCACAAGAAGCGCTAGTTTTGGTTCAGTATCAGCTTGCGTTTTATCAGCTTCTTCGTGTCTATTTTTCAACGATGAAACCTGTCCTAGTAGTTTGTGTGAAACTCGTAATTTCTGCTCCATTGAATCAGCGATTCTATCAACATATCTGCCGTGAAAGGAACAATTTAGTAGTTTATTTGGATGCTACTGAATTGCACAAAACGTCGTTTTATTGTACATGTGAAGTTTTAATAAGCATATGTCGCAGTTATTTGAACATTCTATCATACGACAGAACGAGGTTGTTTATGTCACTACTTTGACAACACTCTCACTTTCCAAAGACAATTTTACGAGATTTTCGCACTTAAGACTTATGTTGTTTATGTTACCAGGATTAAACTCTTTTGCTTTTATAGGAAATTCTGCACTAGGACAAAAATTTGCCTCGATTTTATGAGACTTTGAATTAAAGAAAGAAGTGTTTACAATTTATCATATCAACCACACGCAGTCACATTGTTGACATATCATTCTCCGCTGTCTCATATTTCAGCGATTTGTTTCATGTAACGTCGATGAATTTCTATACAGTTACAATTTGAAGTCGGAGTAAAGGTTTTAACCAAAAAATTTCCAGAAATGTAAACAGGCAACAAAATTTAATGATTTTCATGCATAAGATTTGGGACTTCAATGAATGAAATTCATCAAAACAAAACAAAGGCCACCAGATAACGGTTTCGGGCGCAGGAGCAAAATTTGCAAAAAAAGGACCTTTTTAGTCGCATTTCGTCGCGATTCTCCCATATAGCCTAAAAAATTTCATGCAAGTTAGGTATATATAAAGCATTATCCTGAAAAATAAGTTTTTATCAAGCATGTAACAGGGACAATTTTTTTTAAGAAATCTAAAAATGAGGGTGCCTTTTTGGTTGTTTGTGTCTTTTGGTCATGAGAGCTAAATTTGAATTTGGTTCAACATCTATTCCTGATATTTTTTGTAATTTTTTTACACCGATTTGTTATCCCGGGGCAAAAGGATTAGAAATCGGGGCAGGGATTAAAAATCGGTGCAGCACAACTCCAATACAGGTACTATGCTCAAAAATTGTTTTACCTATCAAAACTAATTTAGAAAACTAGTTGGACACTCAGTTATACACTGTAATCAGAGAAGAGTCCACTACTAAATTCTAAATTAGTGCTTGGAATAACGTGCAAGAACATTTCTATCGAAATCCGTGTTCTCACCTTCTGAAGTCTTAAAAACATTGTAAATACGTGACGGTCTTTGGGAAAAGGGACCTTAGTCATTTTTACCGCGATCATACTCCACTTGCTGGCAAAATCACGAAAATCACTGTGGAGGAATGCATTTCTATTTAAGCGATACGCAATTTTGAGAGCTAAACAAATAAATTATGGTTAGCTATATGCCCCCTTTTCCCGTAGACCGTCACATATTCTGTCGGAAATCTATTGCATTTCATACCTTGGTGAACTTTTGATGAGATATAGATTTTGCATTTTTATGGAAGTGAGATTCCTCAGGACAGACGA
>JAUBWS010103165.1:0-10612 GCA_032270445.1 Darlingtonia californica | reverse complement strand
CTTTGAAAAGAAGAGCTTTTTCTAGTAGTATAAAAATCTCACAAACCAGAAAAAGATTCAAAGAAATATCAAAACCTCTTTTTTCGCGAACACACTGTATAAACTGCCATTCAAAGTAATTAGAATGAAAGGAAATGAAACCCATGATATGTCTTTTCTCGGCAATGACTGAGCTGTTTGAAATAGCAGCTTTAGGACATAATATAACGTAACACAAAAATACATTACAATATTACAACCACAAAGCACTTTTCTTAACTTTACAGCATAAGTTATACTTCACTTTTATTTCGATTCAATTATTAGATGTACTGCTTGTACAGCTTCAATTTTCTTATAAATATTCGATTAAACTGAGTATACTCAAAATTTGATCTTGATGAATTTAAATTACTGTCAACAACCAAATTTACATGGGCTATTCAAAACTTTTTTTTTACATGGAAGAGCGAGCTTTCAAATTTGGAATCCTTTTACATTGAATATTTTTACTGCCATTAAATCTTTAGCTACGACTACTCCAGATCCAAAACCTCAAAGTTCTTCTTGGAACACTTCGAGTGTATTTTTGCTGATTGTTGGTCTTGTTTTGGCTATTTTGATCATCATTCTTGCAGGTAATTCTTTACGATTTTTCTATGCTGTTGCTTTTTTTATCTCTGATAATTACGACGGTATATTCAACAAAGTGGGTTACTTGCATTGATTTTGACCCTATTTTATATAGTAAGGGTGTAAGAAAGTCCCCCCTTACCTTTTTTCAAAAAGTAGAAATCTTAGAACCTTAAACTTGGCAAATAAGTAGTCTGGCATGAAAGATATCAAATATCTACAATAAAATATGACAATACTTACCATTTCAACCTACTTACGTGAGCACATTTTTTGAAATACTGATTGTTTAGTACGTTGTTCGTAGAGCAATATGACAGGATAGGAAAAACATTTTTAGATTTATTTTACTTAATAGAAAGTTGAGACAAAGAGCTTTCGTAGGTAACTCATCAGATTTTCATGAAAGTCATTCCTTGTGACTTTTAGCGCGCCAAATATACAAAAATTCTTTTGTCTACTTTAACGCGCAATTTTGACAATATGACGTAATCATAATATTTATTGGTCTCGGAAAGTACTCTTTAATATTATAAGCAATCTGTGAAAATTTCATTGTCAAAGCATTATTCTATCAAAAGTTATTGCAAATTTTAATTTTTGTGCCATTTGCACCAAATTAGGTTGAAAGTTGATACCTGCTATTCTCATTTTGAGCATAATACATAAGCCATGCATTAATTTGCTAGACCCGAAAAATTCAGAAAATATGTAAAAAAAAATTTGTTGAAAAGTTTGGAATACCAAGCTTTTTCAGTAACCCCATATCGATTTTGGGTTAACTTGGGTTTGTTTAAACTATAACGCCAAAAGCTAAGTCTTGTGTTCACGATTTCTTGCGTAATTTTTCACATTAAGTAACAACGACAACTTCATGAAACTGTGATGATAAGGATATATCAATAAATCTTTTGAGTTTTACGTTTGTCTAATTAAAAATTGCGGCAAAAAATAATGCTTTTTCGATTTTTGTCTGAAAATTAGAGAGTTGAGAGGCATCTATGTTGATTAAGTCATTGTTAAGTATCAATGTCGAATTGTATTTTCAATCACAATTGATGACATAATTTCCAATTTCTATTTTTTTAGGCAAATTCTTGAATTCGATTCTTTCAATCTGTTTTTTGCTATAATTCAGAACAATTTACGAACATTTCTTAGCTTAAAATCCATAAAATTAAGAACGTTTGATGTTATTAAAAAAATGTGTATGGATTTACATGCATCACTTTCATGCTGTAAATCTTCATAGAGTCGTTTTAATGCCATATAATTACCAAATCCAATTGGCACCCTTTTCCTTAGAAAATGCCCAGCAAAACTTTCCTAGTCCACCCCTGCTAATCTGTATCAAAAGCAAACATCTAGGGGTCACGTTCAAAGATAAATAGAAAACAGAATTTTTTCGGAAAAACGCAGTATTGCGATTACTTACAAAAGGACCTTTATCATATGTTACGTAATCATAACTGTGATCACAATGGTTGGTCCATACAAAGAAGCTTGAAAAGCTAAATAGCCATAGTAAATCTTTCTCTCTGGTGATTGTCCATTTCTCCTGATATTCAATCGAAATAAGTACATTCGCAAACTATTTCCGATTTTTAAATCAAAATTGGAACATTATAAGAGCCACTATTTTCACTTCAACTGTCTCTCTCTGGTCCCTATATCATTAAAAGACTTTAAACCATGAAATAGGGATTTCACATTAAAAAACATGAGGTGGGATTACGAGGCTCAAATGGTTAATAAATTCAACCAGTGTTACCTAATAAGTGTTTTATTTTATTGTATGTGTGCCAATGTGCTGCTGATTGATCGAATCGAATATTCTTAATCATTTATTGTAGTTTGCTGGATAAGGAAGATACGTCATAATCCAGAAGGTGGCAGAGGAATACAGTTACAGGCATATCAACTCGATTTTAACCACCGAAATAATAGGAACATATGAGTCTTCTTAAGACATCCTTTTATATTTATTTTCATATGATTTAAAACAATATTTATTCGTTAGTGAGTGAGAAAAAAAAAGAAAATGGTTTTGATAGATGTATCGTAGATGTATCCATCCTTGCGGGTCTAGTAGGCCCGTGGGCGATATATCTGGATAGCATAATGATATAAACTTGAAATTTAGGATGAAGTTAGTCCTTAATAAGATTAGTAAAAAAATCATGCTCAAAAAGTAAAATGATTGCTATGGTTACTTTATGACGTCATCATATAGAAAAGTACAGAGAAAATACATATACTTGTTTAAAATCGCCATATCTTCCGACGAAAAAGAGCTTTTTCTAATCTGTTTTCACATTAAAAAACAGAAAGGATAAGCTTTCATAGTTAAACCGTCAGAATTGAGAAAAAATCGAGTCCTGACCATCTATAGTGCGCCAGAAACACCAAAAATATTTTTTTCGATTTTGGCGCGCCATATTAAAAATGTGACGTCATATAAAAAATTGATGACGTTAAGAGATTTCTTTTAACGATATACGACTATTGTCAAAGTTTCATGCTAATATCTTTTGTTTATCAAAAGTTATGAGTTGTTTAAGACTTGCTGAATTTACAGTAAAATAGGTTACAGTTCTCACCTTGGGTTCAATAATTGAGCATGATTAAGCAAATAATTATTATAGACATTTGAAATTCTGGGAATATCTTTCCAATAAGATTTTATTTAAAGTCAAAAAGTTTCAAGTTTGTAGAATCTTTTGTTTTGGAAATATTTTCCCTGGCAAAAGTCCGCGGGCCTACTACTACTACTAGCCCCCATTACAGGTAGGGTTAAGTTAGAAGAAATTCAGGTCATACAGGTTAATCATAAGTTAAAGATATCAAGACCATCGCCTTCACGAAATGTGATACTTTCAAGACCATTTTGAAATCAAATGCTAAACAGGACCCTTCGACCCTCTATGAATGGCATATCTTGATGACATCAAGGACACCGACGTCCACACTGCATTTATTTGTATAATACGTTTGTCAAACTAAGTTATTGTATTTTGATAAACGACAACTTCTATATTCACTGAGGATAGTGTTCGCACCGAAAAGCTTTTGATTATATTTTTAATAAATAAATGTTGTTTTTATCTAGATTGAAATATGGCGTTTGTTCTTACATAAAGTACAAAATGTATAGAATCTGTTCCATTCAATTTTTTTTTCATATCGAATATAAATAATTTTTTATATCAAAATACGAGAAAGAATGCCCGGGGAGAATATCTAGATTGGTCTTTGGTTTTAACCCTATTGTACCCGGGCTTTTTGAGGTGAAATTTCGTATGGAGGTAGCCCTCAATAAGACAACCAAAAAATCATGCTGAATAAATAATGGTTGCTATGGTTACATTATAACGTCATCACAAATGTCGCTTTTTGAAAAATAGGTACCTTTTTTTACAGAGCTATATCTCCTGAAAAAATTGCTTTTCAATTCTGTTTTAATTTTCTGAAAGTCAAAAGAAATACCTTCCATAAATATGTCATCAGATTTTCATAAAATCAAGTCCTGAGGCAATACGGGTTGCCAAAACTGCCACAAATTGGCCCCACCGCCATTTTGAAATGATGACGTCATCAAAAAAATTTTAGCATTCGGCATGATTGTTTTAATGAATTGAACAATCTGTGACAGTTTCAAGTTTATATCATTATCTTTTCAAAAGTTATTAGTAGTTGTTCTGACCATTTGCTATTGGATAAGGTTGTAAATTGACACCTTATGTTACATAATTATGCATAATTAATGATTTATTCAAGATAATTACGTTTCAGACAATGTGTCTAATAAGTTTTTGTTAATTGCTGCAAAATTTCAAATTCATACCATAAGTATTTTTTGAGTTATTAAAAACAATTTTGACCGCGGGCAAAAAAAGCTCCCCTCCCATTTCAATTGAAGTAGTTTTTTTATAACATTGAATTGTATGTATTTTAGAATGTACACTAAAATAATAAACTTGTATTTAACCCTTCCTAGAACGATTTATTTTCTATGACGTCTTGAGGGAGAACATCTCAAAAACTACAAATGCTATTATTAGCTTGCTGAACTGTTTAACATTATATTCAGCTTCAAAATACACCCGAGATTAATTTTAGCAAGTCATCCTCGTTTCAAATCAAATACACTCTTTTTTTATAAGAACCAGATAATTTTTGCTCAGCATCAATGTTCTTATTTTTTGCTCCATTTGAGACTCATTTGTTCTTATCAATGTTCTTACTCTAAAATAAAAACAACACTAAAGATTCTAACATTTTGCTATGTACAGTATTTTGTTGAACATAAATTTCTACTACCCTTGCCGAGAGATTGCACTACCATCGGCCTAGCTTAGAGAATGATTTCTAACGCAATTGTTACACCATTAAAAGATTTAAAATACATGAATTACAATCTATACTTCATTTAATTAGTCAACAATTTGACTTTATTCTTATTTCAAGCCCAATGAACTGAGCCTCAGCTTGTTCTAAGCTTGTTCTTATTTTTTGAAGCAATCTGAGCTTCAATGTTTTATAAAGTTTGTTTTTACAAGAAAAAAGACTGTATAGTCATGAAAACTGGCTAGAGTAGATAATTATAATGATACAATTAGGACTTTGTTGTCAAGAAATTGATTTGAAAAGTAGACAGACTTGAAAACAATAATCTCGGGAAAGGTCTTTTATGATACAATTCCTTTAATTAATTTGAAACATAATTGATTGCAATGTTGAATACATTACATGGATATAATTTCCCATGGTATACATTTTGTGGTTGAAAAAGTGCTAAACATTTTTTAAATCCATGCCAAAAGTTTGCGACAGTGACTTAAGTTAAAAAAATCATAATTTTATGATTGGTACAAAATATCGAAATGGCCATCGAAAGCTTTGAGAGTTGTAAAGTTTTTTAAAAACTAGAAACCAGTGTGTAGCAAAAATACTTCTCCAAAAACTTTCAAAGCCTATTTTTCTGCAAACACTGCTTCAGCACTTTCCTAAATATAAAATTTAAAACGAAATGAAATTTCTTAAGAAAGTTATTGAAGGAAATATCTTTTCATTATTTCCTTAAAGATCAATTAAGCTGTTAACCCTTTGAGACATAAGGACGCTCATATGCATCCAAAATTGATAAAAATACCACTATGTCTTTGGAAGCCCATAACTTCTGAACTATTCAGAATTGGCCCAAACAATCTATAACTTCTTTAAAGAACATAAAAAGAGCTTTCTTTTGGTACCAAACTTAACTAGTTCATTTCCTTCCAGTGCCGAGAAATTTAAGTTGCAAGTTTGAAAATTGTAAAAAAAATCTTGGAATTTTTTCACTTTTTTAAAAAACACAGCGTAGCCAAAGGGTGAAGATTTTAATTGGCTTTGTTTTGGCAATAAGTTCCTTTGAATTTTTTATCGATACGTCTGGTGTACTTAACTTTAACTAACTTAAGGAGGTTCCCCCAGAAAAAAAGCTAAAAAGCAATAATCCTTGTTTTTTGCGGTGTGGTTTGACTTGGCTTGTAGGATGGACTGCTTTTTTGTCATTTTTGTCGAAATTTTGATTTCATTAATAATTAATGAGCTCCGGTAGCTGCAAAATAGCTACTCTAAGAGGTACTCTAGTTTGGAACATGAAATCTTATGAAAGGAGGGATATTTTGGCACATGTAAGGATTTGTTCTAGATAAGTGAACGTAGTTTTCTCGATTCAGTGAAAGGATTCTTAAGCTGCTTTTATGAATCGCGCTGTGCTTTTAATCTAAGTGTTCCTAAACGAAATTGATTGCTCTCATTGATTATTCATGTACCAATATATCCATGAAAATTAAATGAAATGATAAGCTTCCTCACTCAAAAAAAAGGCATTAATAAGATAAAGAAAGTTCCAAAGTTTCAGTTTTATTGACGTTTCCTGTCTAGAGAAATAGTGCTTCAAAGTTCCAAAAGTAACTTCCGAGAAAAACGACTTCTGAAAAATTCTCACCATAAACGAAAAATTCAGCTTTTCAGGCTGTCTAAAGCCGAAAAAAGTAGCGAATGAGCGAATACAAATCATTAGCCTTTCCAAAAAGGCTCATCCAAATCATCCTATCAATTTCAATTTCAATATATTGTATTTCAAGTTCTTAGAGTCGTAGGTATAAATTACAAACCCTAAAACTAAAAATATCTACCGCTCGGGCTATTATATTCCTCCGCGCGTTTATAAAGAAAAGATAAATTACTAAAATAGAAAAAACTAACCAAGGCTAGTGTATCTAAAAAGTAAGCGAATTTGGGCGGAGGATGTTTGTCTCGACGCCGAGTTTGGGTGAGAGGGCGAGACGCTAGCGAGCGCTGGGGAGCAGCGCTTACAAGGTTCGCGAGATTTGAGGAAGTTTGCACGAAATTTGATGAAAAGCTGAGGGAATCGCCTAAAGTTTAGGAGGTTTAGAGGCAATAGAAATTTCGAGGCGTTTCTGATGGCTCAGGGTGTGTCATAGCGAGAATCAGGCTACTTTGAGGAGTTTGCCAGCTAACCGTTGCATTAGCGACGTAAGGAGTCTTCCGTCACAGCGTGACGTGAATCAACAGACTAACGCAACGAACGACTAACCGAGACCAACTCCCCTTGCCACCTGAGACTCTGCGACACACCTAGGCCGCACGTGTGATGTGACCGAGTATTGTAGAGTTCAGAAAAGGCTTTAAAAGAGCTTGTGGTCTAATGTTTGGGATTGCTCCACAATTAAATGTATGGGGAATTTCCCTGCGAAAAGGCCCCACAGTGTGAGAAAGGATTAAGGATATGAGCGGAAATAAAGGATTAAAATCTAAGGGTTTAGAACTGTGGAGGCTTGGAAATTGGATTTGCCGATGAATGGGGAATTTCCCTGCGAACAGGGAGTTGTGGAGATTTAGGCTATGTTCACCGCTCTTTTATGGTGATGAACATTGCTAAGGCTTGGATACACTATGTGAAAAAATTTTAAAAACTACATATATGTACAAAATACAAGGGTTAAATGTAAAAAATGGAATAATGTGTAAATAACATAAAATTTAGTAGAAAATAGTGAGACTTAACAGAAGTGTCCGGTGTTAAAAAAGTAACCGGACTGTTCCGGCAGAGAATTCTGCAATTTCTGCAAATCCGGCAGTGGTGTTTTCGCCGTTTTGGGTATTGCGTTGCGCTCGTAGCTGCAATAGGTTTCGCAGGTACGCTCTGAAGTAGGCCAGATAGTCTATGGCTTTGCTATCGAAGAGCTTTGCGTTCCTGCATTTCCATGTTGCCGCTACCAGCGCAAAACGTAGCTGCTGGGGGGGGGGGGGACAGGCTTTTTTTGTGTGCCTGATCCGGCGATAACGAGGTTTACAAATAAAAAATGACGCTTGGGGTGTAAGGTTTTGAGATATCTGAGGGCAAATTCCCACACGTCCACAGACGATGGGCACTCGAAGAAGAGATGCTCCGGCGTTTCTCGATGCACAAGGCACGGAGGGCAGCCATCGTCACAGAGCCCCTCCTCAAAGTGTATCGCCTGTGTCTGTGCGGTAATTCCTCTGTGAATTAGGAGATATATAGTGTCAGAGATTTTTCTGTCTGCATGGTTTTTGTGCAGACAGAGAAAGACGTCCTTCCAGTTTACCTTGCCAACTTGCGTTTCCCAGGCAGTGTAGAAGGGCGTCTTTCTGGTTAGATGTTCCGAGTGCGCGTTTGCGAGTGTTTGAGGTTTGAGAAACAAGTAAAAATCACTGGTTTTTAGGCCAGCGACGTTGATTGCGCAGTTTGTGGAATTGAAAATTTGAAATTCGGTGGGGTTTGGAGGGTCTGGTTTGGAGAGTGTTTCTCTCCAGTCTTTAGGAATCCGATTTCTTATGTCGGATACCTTTTGAGGTAGGATTAGAATCATCCTATCAATTTCAATTTCAATATATTGTATTTCAATTCTCAATGGTGTACATTATAAATAATTTACAATCTCTAAAATTGAAATAATGGCCGCTTAGGCTATTATATGCCTTTGCGCGTTTATAATGAGAAAATAAACTAGAAAAAACTAACCTAGGCTAGTGTGTCTTAGTTTAGGCGTGTTTGGGCGGAGGATGTTTGCCTCAACGCCGAGTTAAAGTGAGAGGGCAAACCGCTGGCAAGCGCTGGGGAGCAGCGCTCGCAGGGTTTGCAAAGATTACTGGTGTTTTGCGTGTAATTGAAAGAGACGAACTAAAGGAATCACCTAAGGTTTGAGAATAAAGGCAATAGAGAGTTTAGAGGAATTTTGAGACGTTTCTGATGGCTCGAGGTGTGTCATAGCGAGACTCAGGTTACGTTGAGGAGTTCGCCGGCCAACCGTTGCATTAGCGACTGAAAGAGTTTTCTGTCACAGCGTGACGTGAATCAACGGACCCACGCAACGACTAACCGAGACCAACTCCCCTTGCCACCTGAGACTCTGCGACACACCAAGGCCGCACGTTCGACGTGCACCTTATTTAACCGATGTTAGAGGTATGATGTAACCAGATATTGCCGAATTCAGAAAAGGCTTTAAAGGAGTTTGTAGTTTTGTTGATTGAGATTACTCTACAATCAAAAAGATATGGAATTTCCCTGCGGAAGGACCTCGCAGTATTAAAAGGAAATATGCCCTGATGCAAGGGGTTTAAGTTTATGAAGTTAGATTGGAAGATTTGGGAGTTAAAATTACAATAAAAGGGGGATTTCCCTGCGAACAAAGAGTTTTGAGGAGTTAAGGCTAGATTCACCGTTCTCTATGAAGGTAAAACGTAGCTGAGGCCTGGACACACTATGAAAAAAATTAAACTCTACATATATGTTTCGCAGGTACGCTCTGAAGTAAGCCAGATAGTCAATGGCCTTGCTGTCAAAGAGCTTCGCGTTTCTGCATTTCCATATTGCTGCTACGAGGGCAAAACGGATGTCTTCAGCTGGAGGGTCAGGTTTTTTAGGGGTACCTGATCCAGCGATGACGAAATTTACAAAAGAAAATAGGCGTTTGGAGTGTAGGACTTGGAGATATCTGAGAGCGAATTCCCACACATCCACAGACGATGGGCACTCGAAAAAGAGGTGTTCCGGCGTTTCTCGGCGCACAAGGCACCGAGGGCAGCCATCATCACAGAGCTCCCTTCCGAAGTGTATCGCCTGTGTCTGTGTGGTAATTCCTCTGTGGATTAAGAAGTAAATGATATCAGAGATTTTTCTGTCTGCATGATTTTTGTGCAGACAGAGAAAGACGTCCTTCCAGTTTACCTTTCCAACTTGCGTTTCCCAGGCAGTGTAGAAGGGCGTCTTTCTGGTTAAGTGTTCTGAGTGAGCATTTGTAAGAGTTTGAGGTTTGAGTAGGGAGTAAAAGTCACTGGTTTTTAGATCAGCGACGTTGATTACAGAGTTTGTGGAATTGAAGATTTGAAAATTGGTGAGATTTGGGGGGTCTGGTTTGGAGAGTGCCTCTCTCCAATCTCTAGGGATCCGATTTTTAATGTCGGATACCTTATGAGGTTTAACTTGAAGATGGTGTTCCTCTATGACCGATTCGAGTGGCATAAAACCAGGTGAGACCTCGTAAGTGAGGTCTCCAACCTTACTGATTGTGCCTGGGTTTGTTTTATGCCACGCCGGCCTTTTGAGGGGCCGGTTTTCCGAATCGATTATAAAGGGGTTTCCGAAAAGAGGTTCTGCTCTGATTTCAGGTGCGGAGTTAGGTTTTGGCCTTTTGGTGGCGGGGTCTAGTTGTGCCCAGTCCCTCAACCACTTTTTGTAGAAATCGGGGAGGGAGGACTTTTGAATGACGCCAGGATTTAAAGGGATTTTGAAGATGTTGATTGAGAGTGAGGGGTTAAAATCATACCTCGAGAGGATGTGCTCAGCAACCACCTTCCATGGGCCATCTGTGTCCGAGGAAAACAGATCGCCGGTCCATGAAAGGCGAATGGCTTTGAACATCCTGTCGAGACAGGGGTAATTTTGGCCTCCAAGTGAGACGAGAAG
>JAUBWS010103143.1:0-10614 GCA_032270445.1 Darlingtonia californica | reverse complement strand
CGCAAAATCCGCGAAATTTAATCCCCTAGAAATTAGATCCCTATACAGTAGGGTTTTCCAGAAAGATTTTGTGCCCCTGGGTTAAAGTGCTTTCAAGACATAGCTCTTAGAAAGTGTCATTTAGCCCTTAAAACTGGATTTACGACTTTTTGAAAGAACCCGACGGGATTTAATGACCTTCTTTGTCTACTCCGATTACTCCAATGGAATTTTAATTAAAATTTTAATGAAGAAGCCCTTTGGAAGAAAAAAGGTTAACAAACCTGCATTTCCACTTCTTCAGTGATATTTTGTATCTTATGTTTGATTTGTTCTGTAACTTCCTCTAGTTTTGATGACATAAAGTCTAATGTTTCTTGTTGCTCTTCTCTTTCTGCTGTGCACCAAGACCTACATGATAGAAAATAAAATGGTAGTAACCGCCTGAAATTCTACAACACCTTTTGTAAGTTCAGAGGGTAATACTTGCTAAAATCTTTGAGAGTCGATGCATATGAGTATTACAAACAGTAGTTACTCTGTCACATGTTATGAACTTTTTTTTATGAACTGGCATCCCTCGGTTCCTGGGAGCGCCGCAACCCATGCACCATTTGATAGCACCCCTCCCCGCGATGCACTGGTTGACGTTTCATGAGAATGCCCCGGTATCAATAGTCTGCAGGCCCGGACAGGAAATTAAAACGCATAGAGCGACCACCTAGCAAATAATTTTAAAACTCGAAACTTCAGGCGTGCAATCTGCGAATCTATCAATCTATATGAAAAAAAAAACTTTAAATAAGTAAAAAACAAGGCATACGAATGACAAAATAATCTTATTTGAAGCGAGCGATAGAACGGACGCCTCATTTCTGTCCAAGCCTGAGTTTGCTGCTTGTTTTCTAAGACCATTTTAACAATAAGAGAAATGTAAACAAACCTGTGAGAAGAAGCTCTTGCTAGAATTTGTTCCATGATTTGTACCATTTCTTTAGCTATTGTAATACCAGTCGATGTGTGAGCGTTGAATTTTGTGGTTATTGCTGATTTAGATATACACTCCTGAAAGTAGAAAACACAAGAAATATATTTTCCCTGAATAATATATGATATAAATAATAGATTAATAATATAAATAAGATACTAAGAAATGGAACAATTCGCTTACTTTAAATTTATTCTCGAAATCCTCGAATTCTTGCCGCCTGGCAACCTTTCCCATCCTATGAGCTATAAAAAGTAAAAATAGACATAAAATATACTAAATAAATATTAATAATATAATTAATATTAAACAAAAATGTTTAATAATAAACATAATGTTAGCATCTTGGCGCATGCTGCTGTTTCGATACTCTAGAGTACCGAATAATGGTCCCTCCCCCGATTATTGATTTTTGAAAATTTTTCCAACCTGCACCCTTAGACCTTGACACAGCGTGAAATTCTATCGAATACGGTAATATACGGGACCCGTATTCGGACATTCTGCACGCTGTGAGATGCATTGCAACCCATGCACCAGGAGCTGCAAAGTTCCTTGGAATGCAATCAGACAAAAACTGTCCTTCAAGTGGATGTCCTATTGACGAGGAGTGTTCGTTCTCCTGGTGTCAAGTAAAGTTCATTGTAAAAAGATTTTTGAACTTTAGTGGTAACCCTGAATTCCACTAACCTGCTAAATCAAATTCTATATCTTCGTCAATGGATGGCTGTCTTTCAGTTCTCTTGGATTTCTTCATTGTCATCCTGTGCCTTAATGTCTGTGTTTAAATAAACAAACAAAAAACAGATATAAAGTATAGAAACTGTTTTCTTCATACAACCTTACTTCACTTGATTACTTTAGGCGTATAAACTTTCGCGATTTTCGCGAATGTTGGTCCGATTCGCAAAAGTTAATGTTTTCAAAAATTCTCGACTAAGCGATTCGCGAAAGTTTATGCTCGTGAAAAGTGTTAATTTTCAAAAATTCAAAGAAAACCTTCGTTTCTTATGTTTATTTCTTTAAAAAATGCAAAAAAAGTAAAGAAAAATTCCCCATTCGCGATAAACTTTTATGCCTCATTCGCGAAAGTTTATGCCAAAAATTATGCGAATCTTGACACTCGCGAAAGTTTCTGCTCGCGAAAGTTTTTACAATAGTTGATAGTTTGATGCCTACCATTGATGTATTTAATTAAAATTATACGACGAGCTAATCTGGTGTGTACAAATTTTGAAGCAAATTGAAAAATCCTCTTTCATAACATTTCAACATATTCAATTTTTCTTATTATCAACCCAGTCAGCATAGAAACATAATTCGCCTTAAGGTCGATTTACACTTGTACAATATATTGTGAGCAATTGTGAGCAATATATAGTTGAAAATTGATTATGCTGCTGCTCGTTTTCGTTTCCAATTACTAACAATATGAAATAGACACGAGTGCCTATTATTTGAGAACAAAACCATCTAATACGGTTTTTATCTTTCTCCACCAATCGTATTTGTTCTTTTGTTCACCAACAATAGCCATGTGCTCACAATATCTCTCGAATGTTTTGTAAATCAAACTGATTTGATTTAAAAAAATATTGAGAGATATTGTGAGGAATGACGCAATACCTGCTAGCAATATTGGACAATAGTTTACAATTAATTAAATGATGCGTTTACACTCGTTTTCAATTCTTTATAATATATTCTGAAATATTGCTCACGATATATTGCACAAGTGTAAATCGACCTTTAGAGCTTGAATCTAGCCAACAATACCACTAATAATATTCATGAAGATATTCTTACCTCTAATGCAGAAACAAAAAATACTCTATCGGCAGCTTCAGCAGCAGTAACACATTTCAATTCTTTGACTAAAAATTCTGTTGTACGTTCCGTGTGCTGCTGTTTCACCTAAATTGTAATTAATGATTTTCATTAAATGAAATTATAGGACAAATAAAATAAAGCGAGGGAAAAAATCCTGTTTATTCAAATATATGTGACGGTCTATGGGAAAAGGGGACATAAAGCCAATCATAATTTACTTGTTTACCTCTCAAAATCATGGAAAAACGTCTGCAGAGGAGGTCATTTCTCTTTAAGCAACACATAAATTGCGTGTCGCTTGAATAGAAATGCACTCCTCCACAGACGTTTTTAGTGATTTTGCCAGCGGGTGGAGTAATATCGCGATAAAAATGACCAAGCCCCTTTTTCCCATAGACCGTCACAATGATGAAGTAAAGAAAATAAGAAACAAATTAAACATCTTTAAACTTTGGTCCATATCAAAGAACTCAAAAAATAAACAAATTTTCTTTTCTTAATTTAGAAATTTCTTGTACAACTTTGTAATATTCACTTTCCTGCTATCCATGACCCCCCTCCACCCTTCCATATTTAATAAGTTTGTCTTCAATTCTAGTGAATAAACCCGTATTCAGGCGAATTAAGCTCTCTACTGTAATGACACCATAAATTTGGCTTTCACAACACAAGACAAGTGCATGATTTAGGCCAGAAATCTATAAATACCGTTAATCCTCAAATAAGTGCCCGATCACTTATTTAACTTATGAGCCTCAAAGTGGGGGGGGGGGGGGGGTTTGATTTGTTTGTTAAAGCAATTCAAGCAAAGACAAAAACGTAAAAACGTAAAAACAAAAGATGGAAATAAACACTGAGTAAGATGAAAAATAGAACAAACTTTGTTGTCATTTTCTTTTTTGTCTATCTACCCTGTTTCTGTAAGACTTAAACATACTTCTCAGAAACTCGATTTGGGTAAAATTTCGATAAGTTGGAAGTGGTGGGCGCTTATTTGATTATTTTAATAATTTTCCCGAAGGCGTGGGATATTTATTCAAGTCAACCATTACGTAAAATAAAAAACATGACGTTCTCAACCCATACCAACTGAATCATTCCTGGATCACCATCTGCTGATGCATCCCAACGATTGTTGAGTATGAATATATTTGGTTTAGATAATTTATCGTTGACTTTGTGGAAAAAACTTTTCTCCTATTGAAAATAAATAATTTAGATTTTGTTAAATTATGATAAAATATATAAAAATGAATCCTTGAAAATTGATACCCAAAAAGTCTGTCAAACAATTTAACCCCATGAATTCACAATCTTTAAAAGGTATAATAAACCGCTGTATCAAATCTCTCTCTATGAGCTGATGAAGAAATAAATTTTTGCGATCGGAGATATTTGCGATTTTCGTAATTTTTGAGATTTGCGGAAATATAAAAACTGCAAAATCAAATTTAGTGCCTTGTTTACCAAAAGATTCCTAAAAAAGCACATTCTGGTTCAAAAACTTTCTTGAACTTATGATAATTGTAAAATCGCAAAATAAGAAACTTTCAAAAATTTATGCCTTTAATACTAATCACATTGAATTTATTCTTAGCATTTTAAAGAAAACATACCGTGTGATTTATTGTTGATTCTGAATTGACAACTAAAACAAAGACATCTGCATCAAGACAGTGTTTATCAATCCATGTATCCAGGTCAGGAGTAACATCAACACCAGGACTAATGAAATAATAATAAAGAGATATGAATGTGTTTCACCTATTAAGTCAATTTCTAAGTTTTAAGCGAAGTTTTAAGTGAAGTAAACAAACAAAACTGCTAAGAGTTAGATCAAGACATCACCTTCAAATCTGCTAGACTATTAAGAAGTACAACTAGCCTCCTAAATTATTCGTGCTGAGATACAAAGTCAATTCTTTATTATTTAAAATTGAGTTTTGGGGAAAAACAAAAAATATATTTGTGACAGTCTATGGCCTATGGTCATAAAGCCAATTATGTAATCTTGAAAAAACATCTGTGGAGGAGTGCATTTCTATTTAAGAGACTCACAAATCGCGTGTAGATTAAATAGAAATGCACTCCTCCGCAGACGTTTTTTAGTGATTTTGCCAGCGTATGGAGTATGATCACAGTAGAAATGTCTAAGCCCCCTTTTCCCTAGACCGTTACATTTTCATTATTATCACATTTTAAATTTTGGATTTTTTATTTATCATAGTATTGTACTTGCTCGAAAATAAATTTGCAAAAACATAAATTTCTTCCAGAATCTACATACCTATCGACAAACACTACGTCATCTTTTAGCAAAGGACATTTGGAGGTTGGCCAATAAACATTTAAGTGACTGCTGCTATCTAGCTTTTGGTTGTGTAAAGCATGTGCCAGTTGTTGTAAGGACTACAAAAAAAGAAATTACACAGATATCATTAGAATATAAAGCTGGTCAGTTTATGGAATTTCCAATAACTACGGTGATAGTAACTCCTAAAAGATGATCGAAAACTTCTGTATCAAAGATCAAATGTTTTTATTTTTAAAATTGGGTTGAAATTCTCAAAAGATACAATTTCTGTTTTGCATTCATCTTGTTTTATTCAAAGATATATAAGTCAGATTACGATAAACAATAAAGATCATTTAAACTTAAAGTGTAGAAGTTGTGAAGTGTGTACAGCACAAGACAGTTATTAAACCACAATTCCATGTATGTCTCCCATGTGCTGCTTTCAGTGGCAAAATTTTCCAAATAATGTTAATTCTGCATGATACTCTGAGGCCTTTCCAGGAAGACAAGACCCTCATTAATAACAGTTCATGAAGAACTAAAGAGGCTGTCCTTTATTCAAATCTTCATTCATTTATACATTGTTGTAAACTTTGCAGGAAATGAATTGGAGACCTCAGTGAAGTATCTTGGAGTCTTCTTTGACTCGAAGTTAACCTGGAAAAAGCAGATCAGCAATGTTCGCAAAAAAATCAACTATAAATTGATGAAAATTAATGCAGTTGCTAAGGTCCTTGACCCTGTTGATGTTTCTATGTTAATAAGGTCTTTTGTATGCCCATACATTCACTACTGTTCCACAACTTGGTCCACTGCAACTCCTTACTTGCTTAATAAGCTCCAAGCCACTTGTAATAAGGCTCGATTATTCTCGCATGGTATTCCAGAGATAAGAGTTAAACAACAACTAGATCTGGATACCTGCATTACCATCTTTAAAGCTTTCTTCTGTTCAAATCCAAACTGAAAGAACTCCTTCTAAGTTAAGTTCTTACACACAAATTTTAATCATTTTATCTGTTATTTTAGATTTTACCAGTCTATATTATGAATAAATTACTATATATCATTTCATCTATTTTGTTTCATGACACTAAGTGGCCCCTGGTGGAAACAACTTCAGCACTAAGTGGTCTCGGTTTATCTGGGCTAGCCACTATAAACATGAATTATTTTTATCATTATTAGTATCATTATAATTATTCATATACCTCAACACTTTTTCTTTCTGGTGGATCTTTTGAAGTGTCTTCTATATATGCTTCTTCTCCTTCTGCTCCAATGACACTGAGAAAACAATTCGTTGTGTGACCAATGCCAGCAGGCAAAATCCTTTCCGACAACATGGAATTAATGACAGTGCTTTTTCCATTACTTGTTCTACCAAAGAATGCTACTTTCATGTGATCTCTTTTTAACACCTCATGTATACCAATAACTTGTATGAGAAAATTATCAACCTAAAGAAAGAATTTCGATTAAAGAATTTTTTTAAAGATTGAGAATCACCAGGTTTACTCAAAATGAAAATTTAGGTTTTTTGATGTGAAGTCTGTTCAGATTTGTTTAGCAAAATATATTAAAAAAGCTAACAGAAACTAAATGGTAAAACTGTAAACTGCATAATAAAAGGGCCCTATTCAGCTTAGCTTCTACATGTTTTAATCCTGTAATTGTGTTGAGGTCTCTAGAGAGGGCCTGATTATCATAATAAATATCAAAATAATAACTTCAGATAACAAATGATTTCACTGTCCTGTTAATGATAGATATGTATTTTAGAATAAGGTGAGATTCATTGTATATGGAAAAAAAGTTCCAGAGCATCTTGCCAAGGTACAACAAAACTGATAATCTACCTTTCTTAAATCTCTTTTCGTCTCATTATCACATTGGTCTGATATTTCACAATCAACCAAGAATTGCCTAGATTCTTTCAAGTAAATCAAAATCTCATCAAACGTCTGGTTGATTCGTTTCTTTGCTCTCACAAATCGATGTAAAGGTGAGTTGATGGAGCCTTCCACAACATTCAAAGAAGAAATTTTATCAGCTATGGACTGTGACTTTTTAAATACAGGCTTTTGTGGCATCACTTATATGGAAACCTGAAAAAAACAATAAAACAGTACAGTAAATTAATGAAATGCTAGAGTTTTCATACGGTATGTATTGTTTGGAGGAACAAAAAAGCACTGATTTCCAAATATATAACAAATGAAAAGTAATTTGCAAAACTTTTTCCCCAGGCAAAATCAATGTCCATTTGTAGTTACTAGTTTGCTAATTCGTTCATTTTCTGTTAGATAGCTAGTTATAGGCAAAAGATTCACTAGCATAGCAGATAAAATATGACATGTTTCAAACTTTTTCACGTATATAATTTGATTTGTAGTTTTCTTAGTTTTTCGAAAAAGTGATTTGTAAAAAGTTGAAAATGAGTCTCAAATTACGAATTCCAGTTGCTACATAATTGGAATAAGCTAGATAGTAATTAGCTCAATAAGGAAAACAGCTAATTTTATTTTCACTTTTGTAACCTTACAATAGCTCCCCCAAAGAAGAAACTCACCAAAACCCTCTAGCCCACCCATTTTTGGGAACTTTAGCCCCTCGCCCCTATTTAAATCCTCCCATTTTGAGATAGAGACCTCTTGCAAAAATGTTGCAATTTATTTAATGTTTTCTCTAACGTCAATATAAAAAAATCTAATAAAACAATCTATTCATCCATTTTCTACAGTAAAATACCAGTAATGAGGAACTGTGCTAGTCTTCCATTATACCATTGACCGTTGATAAAAACATTACAACATATCAAAACACAACAACACAAAACCAAATATCACATTCACTCAACTTTAGACAGCAATAAAACTCCAAACACCCTACATAGAACATGAGCCAGTATTAAAACAACCAAATGGCACACCAAAATATAGAATTTTTCTAAATGTTAATTCTCTGAATAATTTAAGCTATTTCACATCTCCTGATGTACTATAGGTTATGGTAATAACTGTTTCCCTCTTGAGTGGCCATGTCGCATAAAAAAACAATAAATGTATTAGTCCAGTAGCTATTGGGAGCAAAAAATGCCATTTACTTGCAAGTTTGGTAAGGACGAAAAAAGAGTTAAGAATGTTCTCTTGGATGACCTGATTCTTTTTACTAGACACAACAATTTTACCAATTTCAGTTTTTATGGCAGTTTTTGTAGTTTTGTGTGAGAATGTCGCATAAAAAGAACAACAAATGTAGTAGGCTAGATTATCATTCAATTCATTTGGGATTTTGGCTTGTGTGTAAGAAACTGAATGGGGTGACCATTGTGCTTACAATAACTGTGTGTATGTATCTCTTGCATGTTGGGTAGCAAACAGTTTGTTTACTATTTCATTTTTATCGATACAGTTTTGGTAGGTTTTACCATCAGGGTTCAATTAACGGATCGCAAATCGCGATTTACGATACAGTTTTCACTTTTTATGATTCGTATTTTCCTTCAAAACGAAGAAATTGCAATTCGTTTTTTAACGGAAAGTATTCATTTTTATCTTTCAACTGATTCATTCTGAGAAGTCTTTAAAGCATTCAGCCTGTTTGTATACACATAGACTGCTGATTAATTAATGATTAAGAAGCTGATAATAAGACTTGAATGTGTCTTTCATTTTGTTCGAATGACTAAACAGTCGCTAACTTTTTATTTTAGTCTCCATTGTTTACAAACGACCATACTAGACTTACCTTTCAAATATTAATTGAATATTAACAGTGCAGGGTGTCCATGCATTTTTTGGAAAAAAGTTCCAGGACATTTCCAGGACATTTCAAGGACAAAATAACATAATTCCAGGACAACAGAACTAAATTAAACCATTGATAAGAGAGTTGTAATCGTATGTATATGACAGTGCCGTAGGACGCATTTTGGTGTTGGGGGGCTAAATTTTAGTGACACCGCCAGGGCCAACCATGGTTTGGTCTGAGGGGGCAATTTTGAAAATTCACAGCTCTAGATTGCCAAAAAAAGGCATTAACGCGTATATTAAACAGCAGAAAATTACAGGATTAAAACAGACAAGAGGTTAACTGAAGATGCCAGAATAAAATTCAAGGACATTTCTGGAAATTTCAAGGACAAATAGTGATTTCCAGGACAAATTCCAGGACATTTCCAGGATTCCCAGGACGAGTGGACACCCTGTAGTGTCAAACACAAGTCTTAAAAGAAGAAAAGCTTGGTGAATAATCACAAAGTCATTCCTAAAAAAGGCATATTACAAAGGCTGAAAAGCATAAAATTTCTTGGTTCGTCAGGCACTACCCCACCCCACCTCAAGTCACTATATTTCAGTCAAAAATGACTATCCAAATTTCATTTCTTTATTGGAACCCTGACCATACTTGCCAGCTTTAGAAGTAGTGAATGCAGGACACATTCAAAGCAAGTGCAGGTAGCGAAAAAAAACCAGCAGGAGCCTTGGGGCTCTAATTAGCCATTATTAAGAATTTTGAATCTCTGGTAACCTCTCCTAGAATAGTTTTTACTACATGAGAGGCCTCCACCCTTTCAGCTATACTTTACACTTTATATATGATAGGACCAAGTAACTGTAATATATTGATAGTTTGATCGGAAAATAAATAATACTACTACTAATACTACTACTTGGCTCCGAAAAGATACTAGATTTTGGCTTAAAATGGAATGGCATTTTAAAAATGAGAAACAAACTGGATGTTGCAGTTATACTGAATGGATTTACATCCAACAAACCTGAGTTTGAGTATTTATTATGAAAAATCCCTTTTTCTGGACATTTTTCATGTTTATCTCAATCTGGCTGTCCTGGATTGCAAAATCATAAAAACATGACCGGGGGGGGGGGGGGGAGCATTTAATACATGACGCCATGTGGAGTTACTGAATTTGAGAGCGAACCGACAGACACCACCACTCCCATCAGTTACTACACCGTGTGGTAACTGTTTTGACCCAAAAAAAATGCAGATACCACCCTAAACCTAATTTGCAGTGTTTACAGTGTATCAACACAATGTGACAACCCACCCCCTGGTTAAACATGATTTTTGTAACATTATCTTATGGAGGTTTTGATCAAAATTGGAATAAAACTTTTTATTATGTTCACATCTTTTCACATAAAAAATCTATTGTGGGATGTAGAAATTTTTATATATATATCGTGAATTGATTTTATTATTAATTTCACTCAATTAAGTTTTAAACTGTTTCACAACAACAATAAAACTACACAAATACACGTAGGAAATAATGAAAATTATGACATTTACTAAACTAAATAGTAATTGTTACTTTTTTTTGTTAAATTTTCTACAGGTACCACCCTTAATACACTTACTACACCCAGTGTAGTAACTGATTTGTTGAAAAAGTTGACTCCCACCATCACGGTAGTAAGTGTCATGGTGTCTTGTAGTAACTGCTTGGGGGGGGGGGGGGGGGGGGGGGGGGGGGGGGGGGGGGGGGGGG
>JAUBWS010103132.1:0-10614 GCA_032270445.1 Darlingtonia californica | reverse complement strand
ATATAGGATTAAAAAAAGGAAAACTAAATTATTAGAATAATTCTTGAAATTCCAAGCTGGGTGTTCTAATCTAATTACCTCTCTTAGTAAGATTTTTGGAGTATATTTCTTACATAAGTAAGTTTGTTTTTTGGATGAAGAATCTCAAGTCGTCTTTTCGACGTTCGTGCGATGTATTAATAGGAAGCTCTGTCAATTTTTGGATGAGTATCCATCTTGGATCTACAAAAGGAACCAGAAACATTGAAAATGAGAAATCGTCAAGTTTTGCCTCATCTTCAAAAATTTGATTATATTTGTACAGCCGGGTAAACGTCTGCTTCTTTGCAACCAAAGGAATGAGGCGATGTGTACAAGGTTCAAACTGGTTCATTTGAAAACTTACTAAGTGTTTCTAAAGTTGTACTTTGTTTTCAAAGTTGGATTTTCCGTACAACATTTTGTACGGCGTGTAGGTGTGTTCAACATCATTATATTTCACAGTAAGTCATTTTGAAACTTTCTTATAATGATGAGAGCAGCCTATATCAAACCCCTGTTCAATTAAAAGAACAGCAGTACATTCAAACGACAGAGACAAACAGAGATTAAAATTATTGGTAAGGGTTTCAGCAACTGATATTCATTCAAAATCAACTAACCAATACCACAATAAAATTGTGGTTAAGACGAAAAAATCAAGCTCGCGACGCTGTTAGGCCAAAGTCTCATAATTTATTAGACAGCAGGTATTCGCCAACATGTAGTTATACACAAAATGAAAAAAATTAAATCACTTCTAAAGGTTCTAAGAAATCTAATAGGTAAGGATGATATTTTTACATTTATTTTTATTCATTTTTTAGGAGTTTAACAATCCCAACAAATCAACGAAGCAGAATTTCATAGAAATTTGTAAAAAAATAAGAGAAATGTTTTGTAATGTAATTAATTCCAATAGCAGACTCCATAGCCTCTTAAAAGAACTTTTTCCCTTGAAAAGGGAGGGATTGAGGTTTTTAGAAGTAGAGAAATTAAATTTGAAACATCTTCCACTGGATTAGCGTTTGACTTATAGACCACTTCCAAACGTCACATTTTCCAAAAATGCTGTGTTTTGCAGAGACGTAAAGCAGTCTATTGTTACACTTAAAACTAAGCTTGAATATTACACATGAAAACTTTATTCGTGGTTTGTAAAACCTCCGTGATTGATTATGACTTTTTGGGGCGCGTAACTCTATTTTTTTTAATTGAACTATTTATAAATCGAAATGACGTAAAACGGATTTGATGAAAACGCTAATGGATTATCGCTGTACTTAAGATTTAATATCATGTCAAAAACATAATGTGATTATTGAAGTATAGACAGTGTGCCAAAAATATGAAAAATGAATAGTTTGAAATTGAATAACATCTTTAGGAAATAGTCCACTTTTTATATGTCTTTGACAAAAAATTTCCCCAAAAATGAGTTTTTTCAAGAGGATTCTTCTACTGAGATGGATTTCACATTCGAGTCTTTGGAAAATGATATCAGACTTTAGAAAGGGGATGTGAAAGTCAGTTTTAATACTTCATTTAAACTTCATCCATACTAATAAAAACTACAGTTACAAATTAATAAACCCTTTCATCTGCTTTTTTAATAGAATACAAACCAGATTTTTTCTCAGCTTAAATGTTTTTATTTTTTCGCTCAATTTGAGCACCAATTGTGTTCATCGAGGTTATTCTAAATTCTTAAAAATATTAAAAATTCCGACTTTATGTAGTATAGTATTTATTCTGCTTACAATAAATTGGTATTACCCACAAATATCGACAGATAGCTCCGCCATTCATCATGTTTACAAAATGGTGTCTCAGGCAATAAGTTAGATATCTATTTAACTTTTCTTATTGCAAGCTAGCTGAACCGAGCCTCAGTTTAAGTTCTTAGCTTGTTCTTATTTTTTAGAGGAATCTGTATAAGCGTCACAATCTTCCTAAAGTTTGTTATTATAAAAAAGAGCATATTGCAGTACATAGCAGAGCCGAACTACGTAAATCTGAAACAATGATTTTTGCATTAAGAAAAGTAAATGGAATTTGCCAATGATATGTTGAAAGGTATTTTGCTTGTGCCAAATGTCATCGGAAATACATTTCTGACAGAAACACCAAATATACGAAGGTCGAAAGGTCTCTTTCTTAAGTAGTGCTTTCGACATGTGTTAAATTTATCGCTCGTGCGTGACTTTACATTAATTAGGATATGAAACTTCCATTTTGAAATATTTTATTTATTTCCTCTATATTGGCAAAGTGGAGCAGGCATTGAAAAGTTTGCATCAAGATGCTAATTCTCTCGTGTAAAGAATTAACACCATAAAATGTGAAATTTCCCATTTATAATTTAAAAAAGAGTTTAAATGTCATTTTAGTTGACACGTTTTTGAATGTGAAAAGATTTGTGAAATTTTTCAAAATAGTTCTTTATTGTGGTCAGAAAAACCATTCATTATGTTTAACTATATACGCCCTCCAATTGACCTTCCATGTTTTTCATCATTTATAATTATGATGAGGTATTGCACAAACTAATGATATAAATAATTAGCACAATTAGCAGAATTACTCGCTATCAACATCTTGATTACTTATTGCTAATGTCAACCATATAATATGCTTTACGACAGTTAATTCAATAAAAAAGTTTCAGACCTTGTAAAAAAGTGTCATAAGTCTACTCAAAGAATTTAAGCTAATGACGTTCGTTCTTCCAAGCATTATAAGAAACATGAAAAAAAATCAGCGGTTGTCAGATAAAGAAACCTGTATCATGATTGGTTGGATCAGGATGAAATGAAAATTTCCAAACCGAATGATACATTGCAAAGTTTCGAAAACCAAGTCAGTTATAACTCCTTTCCTACCTGCAGACTCATTTGCAAATTTTCGAACTTATAAATAGTGATAAGGTAGATAGAAATAGCACTTTTTACTCTGAGTTAGTTTGGTGGCTGTACTGATTGTTGTCAAAAGTGAGAACAGGGTTTTTCTACCAATGAAAGCCAAGCGATTAAATAAATGTTCGACTCCTTGGATGAACGTAAAAGAATCGTGCAAACACAAAGTGAAAATATATGTTTCAATGAAGGTTTTTGATTCACTATAACATGGACATAAAGCACAAGAAATCGAGAAATCATTAGCGAGTTTCACTTTAGCATGGGTGGATCCTTAAAAAGAATTAATTCCCTCACTAATGAGAAGTGTGTTGACTTAATTGCTACCGGATCAGACGGAAGGACGGAATGTAATACGGGCAATCGTATAACATACCGGTATTAAGGTTTTTATGGAAATGTTAATATCTACTTTTACGTCATCATAATTTCGCAGAAGAAGAATTATTTGTTGAATATGACAGTTATGCAAACTATCACAAATATTTGATATGGTTTAGTTAGTAGATATAAATTGCTGTACTCTAACCTAGCTGAAAAGCATCAATTCAGAAAATGTTTCCTCTGTAGTTTCTGAGTTGAAATACTCGAGTTTCCTTTTTTAGACCTTTAAATTTCAAAATTGGAAAAAAATGAATTATGTAAAAGTAATTTTCTAGGGTCCAGAAAGAGATGACCAAACATTGAGAAATTTGTAAACAAAAAATGTTAATTGAAATCTTCTAAAGTCCTAAAAAAATTTATTCTTACTGAAAGAAATTACTTTACTTCAAAATATTGTTCTGTTTCCTATGGTAATACCTTTATATGTCTATAAATACAACAATCAACGCAGTTATAAATATACTACTCATTAATTACTGCTAATTACCGCTAATAATCACGTAGTGGCAATTTTCACAGTATAACCGGATCCTTCCCATGCAAACATTTTATATTGGGAAGTTTTTTATTGTCTAATCAAAAATTAAAAACAATTCGCTTTAATTATCACAAAGGTGAAGTGAAAAACGACTTGATTCGTAGGCCTTCGATGGATCTATTTTCTTATCAATGGGATGGTAGTGACCTAGAATTGATTTTATTTACGTGAAAGTAGTGCTAAACAGAATTGTCTACAGTCAGGTGTGGAAAGATATTTTATTTTACAAACACTTAGGAAGAAAACTTCTCGCTATTCGATAATAATGTACGATAGCGTATTTATTGATCTCAACCAGCATGAGAAAGTTGCTTTATTCAATAAAATATATCTGAGACAAGTTGATAAGTTTATGAATGTGAAAAGATCGCGCGTCATTCATCAGAAATTTTTAAAGAATGACAAATTTTTATTTGATAGTGAAAAACAATCTTTATACTCTGTATCGCTAAAAATTTATAAGCTTTCGATTGATTTTCGTAAAGTATTGACTTTCAAGTAGGTTAAGAGTCGCTTTCTTTTAAATGTTGGATTCCATCAAAATCAAATAAAAACCGACATCTTGAAACATTAGATAAAGTCATTCCTCTATGATATGTTATACGTGGCTTTTGTACAATGTACATTGTAAACTTTCATTCACCTCATTCACGAGAAGAAAAAAAAATCCTATAAATTTCAAATGATTGTTTTATCCCAGACAAAGTTTTGAAATATTAGTTTTCATTATTTAAAGGTTAACTTTACAGGTCTTTGCATCCCAGGAGATCAGATTATCACAGATTGTGTTGCTTCAAAGTACATGGAGTCCACACATACGCTTGTATTTGAAGGGCTGGACTCCTATTGTCTTTAAATTTTTAAGCAATGCTGGAAACGAATAATCCACGGAAACTAAGAGAAAAATCAATGTGTTCTCAAGCATCTCATTTTGAAAAAGTTTATCAGACTTTCTAAGCGATCTGAAGGTATGGCTGCAACACCAAATCTTCACTTGATATAATCTAAAAAATTTATTCAACTTTTTTCTCCTGTCATCTTGATAATAATGTTTTTTTCACAGCCTTGATATACATCATATCCCATTATCTTTCGAATCTTACAACTTGAATTCTATCCCATGCCTATGATTTTATCCTTGTGCGACCAATCTCTTTTGTATCTTCCAAAGTTTCCTTCAGCATCCTGTTTCCTTTAGTACACTCTTTTGCTACCAATAGCTTGTCTTCCCGGAGGTAACTCAAATAAGACACTTACATCATTTTTTCCTAGATTTCCGTTGACGATTTCATCTTCCGATTGCATCGTCAGCATGTTATAGGACATGTGTTGATATAAAGGCATAATCTGGCATCAAGACTTGTTTTTCGTCTCACGTATTCATGCGTCAGAACAATTTAGTTTCAAATTTTCAAATCCCACGCAAACACATTTGATTGTTATGTGTAATTTACTGTTAAAAATTTATGTTTTTATTTACCTTTTCCACGCATGCATCAAAAGTTCAAATCTACCTCATTGCAAGAAGAAATTGTGTTTTTTGACAGCATGTCTACTGTAATTTGATTGTTTCACTATATCAAAAGCAATTCAATTTCAAGGCTATATTTTGGAAGCCACCTTCCCCTCAATAATTTTTGGCCAATTAACAACGTGTATCTCTTTATTGATTGACATGAACCCTTGGATTCGTTCGAAGAAATCATGTCTTCCAGCCATCTAAAGTTCAAAAAATCCAGAATGATCTCCTAAGGTATATTGTATTACCCGATCAAAAAACAGTGCATTTTCCGGCGATCTAGGAGGCCTAAAATTTTCTTGCCCCTTAGGGCCAACCATGGTAGCCCTAAGGGTGACTCTAATCATCAGTGTCTAACCGAATTAAAGTCTTTGGTTTCGATGTATATGTGCATACATTTTCGTTTTTGAGTGAGAGCCAACCTTAGAAACGACCCTAGAAACGACCCGGTATATGCTGGAACGATTGACTGAGGACATATCCTTGGATTAACTCCACAAATTCAAGAATATTTGTGATAAAATTCAGCGATGCCAACAGTTTTTGTGAAAATTAACCTTTTTTAGGCCTACAAGTAGTTTTGCTAATATTTGCTCTGACAAAGATATTTTCAATACACGTTTTTATAAGAATACATCCAACTTCGAGTAAGCCTTCAAACGTTCTTAAGTTTTTGGGATTTTAAGCTAAAAAATGTTCTTAAATTGAAATCATTGAATTTCAAAATTTTCTTAACATAATAGCCTTTTGAAGCGTTTAAATGTTCTTAACAGGTTCTAAACTTTTTGCCACTAGAAGCCTTACGTTTTATATGATTTGTTGTTATAAAAAAATGTGTATTCCCGTCTATGGTATGTTACATAGCTTGTGAAAAAGGAAGAACTTTCATTTAAAAAAGCAGTTGTTGCATTAAAGTCACTTCCCAGTGCTGGGACAAAAAAAACAGTTTTACTTATAAACATGATGATTTCAATAAAATAGAAGGATTAACAATAAGAAGGAAATTTTGGATTGATTTTTAATATAAATAGTTATTCCAGTATGACTGGGACAAATCTAATTACTTCTGTCACCCATTTAATGTTTAATAGGATATGGTATTATGTCTAACAAAATATGTTTTCATAAAAAATCTGAAACAATTTCAATTGAATCATATGTAAGGAAATCTAAATTTCTTCTCAAATCAAGGGTTCCTTTTTTTTTCTTGTAGAAAAACTTGTAGGCCTGTGGCCGAGCAGTTAAAGTGCCGAACTCTCAGAAACTTAAGGGTACGTCCTGAGACAAGACGAAATTCTTTAAAGCGTTGAAGAGATACTAGTCAAGTGAGCGAATGAATTTCATTGGAATACCTTAAAGGTACTAATTTTCGCGCATCCTAAAAATACTTTTTTCGCGTGAAAAAACTCACAAAACAAAGATCAGTAGAAAAATGAGCATCACTTTGAAAACTACAATATTCATACCCTTACCCGACCTACAGGTTACAAGTATGACTGTTTGATGACAATTTGTGATTACCTATCTTCACTATACATTATCTTTTTTAGAATTTTTGACGTTTTTAAACTTGATGATGATTGTTGTATGAAAGTTTCTTGGCTTAAACAATAAATTGACCTAATAATGTTTTTCATTTTACGTCAGTTCATGTGTTGGTAATTCTTCAAATATCTTTCACGAGATTTATGTCAACAAAAATTTGGAGATTCAATGAGCACAGTGGATTTTTTAAGAGTTGACGGGCCAAGTAGTGAAGTGTCGGGTAAATATCATTATCACTTTTATGGATCAAAGGGATTAGTTAGGATGGAGTCAAACGCTCTCATAGATACTTGAAACATTTATTTTGTTAACGTAAATTACAACAGACAATTGAAAAATGACGCTTCTTCAACTTAATATCCACAAAGACCTACCTTTATTTTTACTGTGATAAGAGTTGCAGTTAATGTGGGAATCTGCACAGATTATCCGTTAGTGGTTATAAAGCCGCCAAAATCCTTAGTGCGTCTTCTTCATGAGGTATCCGTAGAGAAAATAACTGTTTAGAAAAACTTAAATACATTTTATTGGTAATACATGCTTCTTGAAATAAATATTTTAAGTCAATTCTTGTTAACTTTATAAGATCCCAATAGAGATAAGACAACCTTAAAAATTGACGTGTTTGTCAAAGTTTGTTGAGTTGACAAGGAACGGTCCTCACTTCAGCCTGTACGATATTCTACAAAAAAATTTCCTGCGTTGGTCTGGTAATAGGCTTAAATCTTGATGCATTCGGGTCAGTGAAATAATTATACTTTAAAATGATTTAAAAACTGAAAATAGGAGCAACTTTTGATCATGCTGAATTTAAAAACATCAACCAACTTGCAGGTGGAAACTTGCAGGTGGAAAGACGACCCAACGGGTTACTCGTTTGAGTTACATAAACCAGGAATCCCTAAACGCCTTCAAATTCATTAAACCAATCGAACAAAAAACTATTCTTCTTGAGTATCACGTATTATGACATGTTTGCAGCAATGAGATTAGGTTGATTAATATCCATGAGGGGGTTTATTAAATTGCTTCTAATCCGCTACCACTGAAAAAAGAAATTTTTATCTGCAAATGGAAATCATTATCAATGAAATTACACTAATGGCATTTTATCTTTACCACCGGTTGTTATTTTTGTACTGTCCTCATTGTGTCAGCCCATGTAATTTTTCGCTTTATAACTTATTATTAATTGGATGACAGATTAAAATCATAAATTTACAGAAATTGTCCCCGTTAAGAACGTTAACAGATAAAACTTTATCAAAATAAAAACATTGCTGACGTCATAGTTTGATAGCTTTAATTGGAACGTGATCTACTGGTGACTTTTGTCAAAAGCATCCGACGAGCCCAAAACACAAAAGATCTGTTCTTTTTTCAGAAATGCCATTTATACAAAAATCTAGCAAAAGCCAAGTGATCTAATAATATCTCAAAAAATCTTGGAGAGTACATAGTACATTTTTTACCGAACACTTAAAAATCCAGCAACCCAAAACATGAAATACATGTTCTTTTTTTTTCAGGGAAGCCGAAATAATCTAATAGACATCAAATGAAACATCTCGTATTTCTGGGTTACTAGAGTCTTAGACCGAACACATACACATCCAGGAGCACAAGACAGAAAATTTAATTTTCTTTTTTCCAAGAAAGCCAAAAAATATCCGGATAGCATGAATTGGTCTCAGAAGACATCCATATTTTCCAATAGTTCGGCTAAGCCCATTAAATTTCCATCGGCGAAGTATTTTTGAATTATTCTCGGAGAATGCACATGCAAATTTTTTAGGAAAAGCATGCCTTCCGAACAGATATTTTGTTAACTACCTCGTTTGCTGCTTTCGTTTTTTTTACTTTACGTTCATGATAAATTTGATAACTGAAAAATGATGTTACCAAACTTTTGGAAACATTTTTGATCTACCAGGATTTCGTCGAAAAGAAATATTAACGATGAAACGATTCTCACTTTCTGGGAAACAACTGAGAGAGCTATTGGTGATTGGCTTCCTACCGATACTAAGATCAAATACTAAATAAAATCCTAATTTACACAAAATATCCGCATGATGCTTCTCAATGTCTTGAGGTGCTGTTCAACAAAAAATATATAACCGTTTTATGCAAATTTTTCTTTTCTGTTATCAAGACTTCATTGAAGTTTACAGAAGCATCCAACGAGCCCAAAATACAAAATATCTGTTCTTTTTTTCGAGGTTGATTCACTTGACAAGGAATCTAGCCAAAGCCAAATGGTCTCAGGACAGGTCGTATTTTCCAGGAGACTAGAATTTTAGATCGAATACATAAAAATGTAGGAGCTCAAAACACAAGATATCTGTTCTTTTTATCCAGGAAGACCAAAAAATTTCTAGCAGGCATCAAATCGTCTCAGAACACATCCGTATTTTCCAGGAAGCCGAAATTTTCGGCCGAACACAACAAATTTTCCACCAAGGTAGATTTCGAAATATTCTCCCAACACATGTAAATTTCTAAGGAAAAACATGCCTTCCGAACAGACATTTTGCAAAAATGCCTCACTGGCTGCTTTCGACTTCACCTAAAGCTAAATACTATAATAACACTTTAAAATCAGATGTCAGAAGTTTATGAAAAGAATGAAAATAACGATGCGATTTTGAGTCCAAATCATAAAGGCTTCAATTTTGTTTCCACGTTCATACATATATATGGTTCATAAGACTTTAATCAAAAATAGCAGAAGGCATGGAGGTAAAAACTGCTTGTTTTATACTAACCAAAACATGTTTTTGTTACTTTCAGATGATTGTCAAATACACATACTTTTGACAACATGACTGATGAAAAAGATGTCAAAACCCTACGCGCAAAAAAGTAGGTTGAAATGAATGTGTTTCAGCATTGAATAACAAAATATCATGATAGAAAAGATTAGGAAAATATACCAACAAGAAATATTGACTGCTAAATTTTTAATATTTATAGACTTTTGAAGGCAAAAATATTCCATACCTTTTTAGGTATTTCTTTTTCTGAAATATCAATTTTTGCTGTAATTTATTGCCAACTGAGAAAATGTGATAAAATTTTTTAGCAAATAGCAAAAGGTTAGGAGCTTTGACACTCATGGTAAGAGTCATCGAAAGGCCACCATAGTTGGCCCGGAGGGACAAGAAATTTAGAGATTTATTTAGATATTACCTTAATGGAATTAATTTTCGCGGTTTTCGCGGATATTGGGCATTTTCGCAAAGTTTAGTTTCAGCAAAAATCTAAATACTGTTCATCCGCGAAAACTGGTTCCCGTGAAATTTCGAAAATTTCAAAAAATCTGGGAAATTTTCGTTCAAAAGACTGCACAAAACATAAAAAATTTCGTAAATGTGTCCGCGAAAATAAGTTCCCCTCACCAACGAATCTGCAAAAAACCACCAAAATAAATTCCGCAAAATTTCGGTAAAGAAAAGTCAGTGAAAATTAATTTTATTAAGGTGTTTCTTAGAGCTTCTTGATTGCTAGAAAATGACAAAGATCAGACTTGGTGAGTTGGCCTTTTTTTCCTGGACTATTTAAACTTGCCAATTAAAATCTCTTTAATGGATTTTTTCAATTTTTTTAATTTATTAAATAAACCGTAAATTTCAAACCCCTTAAATAGTAAGTTGATGTAAAGGGTTTGGCATTCAGTTCTTATTTTGGTGATA
>JAUBWS010103110.1:0-10615 GCA_032270445.1 Darlingtonia californica | reverse complement strand
CTTTGAGTAAAATATGAGATATATGCACGGCTGATTAGCCAATCAGAACGCTTATATTTTTTACGCTAATGATAATTATTCATAAGAACGTTTTTCGTACTAAAGCCTCTTAAATTTGTTTAAATAATCGAAGCAATTACCTCTAGATGACTCGTTCTTTCAAATATTTTTTGCAGAATTTACTACGGAAAACTGAAATTTTCCATATGTGCAACGGTTCCAAAAAGATATGATTTGTCCATTAGTTATTTGGGTTACCAAAAAAAAGATTTTGAGATTTTTCCCACTGACTAGAGATCGGTATAGGATCGTGAAAGACAAGACATTCTATCACTTAAACCCGGAGAAATTTCAAAGATACTGTATTATTTGTAAGTGCATATTCTCCATCAACGCATCGCATAGCTGAATTAAGTTAGTCTGGACTCCGCGAAATTTCATTGTCTTATATGTTAAACAGTATGTGCAGACCTAGAGGGACATTCAAAAAGTACGTTCGCTTGAAATTTCGACTTTTTGCCCCCCTTCCCCCTCTTGTTCGGTTTTAAAAAATAGAAATGACGTCATAAAACAATGGCCGTTCGTTTTTGGCTTAACCCCCCCCCCCCCTTTGAACGTTCGTAATTTTTGAATACCCCCTATCTATAAGCCAAAGATGGTTCCAACGATGAAAATTGGCAAGTAGAAAACATAGAAACATACCCAAGCTTTAAAGACTGGCAAGGGCCAAAACTAAGTCTATTTTTCTTTATTTTATTTTTTACTTTCTAATGCTTTGATATCTTTATAAATTCCCGGTTTTAATAACTCTGATAGACTTTTTTATTGGACCATTTTCCCTCCTGAATATTTACTAGTGTGGGCGTCGTGGTTATTCCATGTCTTATTAGAGCAAATCCTCGTTTCCAGGCCCTTTTTACGACTTTTTTGGTATTTGGATGGTGTCTGAGGAAAATAGAGAAAAATGACTGTTTTTGACCTTTAATTACTCATATCTCTGCATCAAATTTGACAAATCACCCCGTTTTTCTTATTTTCTTTTCATGCTGTATATGTTGGAACAGTCAGATTAGACAAAATTTCACTTTCGAAGGAGGAAGGTACATTGTCAGCCTTGAAAACCCCCTAGTATAAAAGGCCCAATTTCAGAGTGTTTATCACCTATCCAGCCTGAAAACCATCTTGAAATGTGTTCCAGGGATGTTTGGGAACCTATAATACCAGTGTTCAATTGTCTAGTAAAAGGTGGGTTTTTGGGCCTTTATTCCTGGACTTTCAGAAGTTATGGGCTTCCAAAGACAGTGGTATTTTGGTCAACATATATGCGTCCTATGAAGTCTCTAATGATTAAACGAAAAAAATAATTGGTCAAACTTCATTGCTTTTGTCCTTACTTTATGGATTAACCTTACCAAGTACACCCACCAAACAAATCAACAGATTCATTACAATTCATTTTACAATTACCGCAAAGATAACGAACCCAGTAGTAAATTTAACTCATGACCTTTCGAGTACCGTGTGATTGCTCTACAGACTTAGCTGTCAACAAAGTTCTGTTTAATTGAGTTCCTGAAAAATTCACTACAAATACACATACCAATTTTGAAACAAGATGACGTTTTTTAAATATCGCTCATGCGCAATAGCAATAACGCTATTATTTGTGTGTCGGAATCGATACTTTACAAAGAAATATGACTATGCTGAAGATGATAACTTCAATTGAATTTTCACGCGCATGCGCATTAGAAAACACGATGCCGATGAATGCCAGAATCGATACTATACAAACAACATGACTGTACCATGGATAATTGGCCTTATTTAATTTTTTCAGACGCATGCGCAGTAGAATAACGCTTCAGACGCATGCGCAGTAGAATAACGCTATTATTTCAGTAAATAATGCATTTTTTGTGTCGGAATCGACGCTTTATGAAGAATAATGACTATGCTTAATTTGATAAGTCTTACTAAATATTTTCACGCGAAAGCCCAATAGAAATTGGCTCTTGGTAACATTATATAATGATTTGACTGTAGACGATCTCGTTGTTATGAGCAAGGAACGAAATTGATTGAATACCAAAAAACTGACAGTACTTTTTAACGTTTTAAGTTCAAATAAATATATATGTAAATGCTCTGCTTTTTACGTTGTTTTGTATACAATTGGTTTAAACTCAAAACTAGATAATTTCACATTAATTGGTGACATTTCATTCCCTAAACACCTTATTAACTGTTGTCCCAAATTTAATTTTTTTTCAACATATACTTAAGGGAAGTAAATATCAAATTCTTTATATCCAAATTTTTTTCTAGATCAGAATTTTGTAGGACTGTAACGTGGGAAAGTGAAAAGGTTTTTTCATTCTTCTTTTTAGTTACACATTTATCAAAATAGTTTGTGCACTAATGCGGAATACAAACTAATCTTGATATAATATTTTTATATAGAAAATAAAAACGTACATAATATAACTATATACAATTTCTGACTATAACAACGTTTCCATACGAGAGATTCAAACAATTCTCTTTTTTCTTTTTTCACTCTCGAAAGGAACGTTCGAAGGCTATGGGAATAGAAATTCACATAATTTTCAGACGGAATTTTCAAAGTGTTATAGTGTTTCTAGTTAACAGTGGCAGCACCGCCCGCCATATTGATTTCTTGTAACTCTTGGAAACGAATACCAACACGTTGAGACATCTTGAGAAACTTTTCCGTACAGTTCATGGCGCAAGTATTCTACAAAGAGATAAAGGTAGGAAAATCCGTCTTTATTTCGGCAGTTTGCTAAGTCTATACTAACTGTTTGCGAGGTATTGCCCGAGAAAACAGTTAGTATAGGGTTTATTACCCGAGTCATGTTTTCTTCTTTTTCTTTCGATTTTGGAGATAAAACTCACGTCAAACGTTGATTATAACTCACTTAGAAGGCATTGTGGTGTATTTGACGTCTTTTTTGCGGGCATAAATAACAAAAACTGCGGGCATAAATCGCTTTATCGGGCAATACGTAAAGCGCGAGCTTCTTCATTTGTTTTATGTGTATTGAATAAGGAAAGACCAATTTAATATCTAAGGGAGTAATAATAGTAATAACGCTGTTTAATTTGGGCATTGGTTATATTTGACACCCTCCTTTTGATTTATCACCCATAAATGTCACTGGTGGGTGATAAATCAAAACTGCGGGCGTCAAATATAACCTGGTTATATTTAACGCCCGCAAAAACAGCATTATTGTTGTTACATAAATTTTATGTAAACAAAGCAAAAAGAAGACATTGCAATGTTTTAGTATGTGACGTTAAAGCGATGAGATTTCTGATCATGTTGTCATGACGTTTCAGCGGTCTTCCCTGTGAAACCCAAATATATATTTCAAACGTTCTGAGCCAATCAGAAATAAGAATTTTGTTTGGATCGACGTCGGCCTGTTTACTCGGGTAATAATGTTCAATATTAACCCTTAACCGTTTCGAAGTCATTTTCGATTTTTCAGCACTAGTCTCAATTTTCACGAATTCGAGAATTTCTTAGTCACACTTGCGCTTTTCGGGGCCAATTTAGGTCAAAAGAGAAGCAAAAATCATATTTTCGCGGTTTTATTTTTACATTAAACTGTCGAGAACCCATGTCTTTAGGATAGGTTGAATAATTTGGCGCTTTGAATTTTATACCAAAAGGGTCGAGAAGAAATCAAATGCAATAATTACCTCATTAGAAGAAATAGTGCGTGATGTGAAATCTTGTATACAATCTGTGAAACAAGTCTCTGATAATTTGTTGTAAGTTGTTAAAAACGTCTTTAACTAGAAAACAAGGTGAGAATTATCTTTTAGAGTCATCTCATATGAATGTAAATTAATGATAATAAATGTTTCAATGTTTCCACATCCATATCTATTTATTTTACTTTATCTAATATTTCGACCAGCTGGTCATAATCAGACGTATCATCTGTATCCTAACTTATTCAACGAAACTTTTCTTAAACTTTTTGAAGTCAGAATTAGCAATAGTTTCTACTGAAGATGTAAGCACATAGCACTTGACAATATAAATTTAAATTGACTCAATTGTACCTGATCCACTTGAACAGCTCCATTTGTTGGTAATGCCATCTGAGTTTTAATAGTCTATACTAAAAATAAATACAACTCTTTTAAAATTGTTACTATGTCATACGGAGAAATATTCGTTAATTTCGAAACTTTATCCTTCTTTGCAAAAAAAGCATCGTGAACTAAACTATTTAAAAGAAAAGTACAATTTGCCAAACTTATGTTTTTTAAACTTTTTGAGGTCAGAAACAACAGGGCCCACGCAAGGATTTTGAAAGTGAGGGTATTTAAAAGAAAAGTACAATTTGCCAAACTTTATGTTTTTTAAAACTTTTTGAAGTCAGAAACAACAGGGCCCACGCAAGGATTTTGAAAGTGAGGGTATTTAAAAGAAAAATACAATTTGCCAAACTTTATGTTTTTAAAAACTTTTTGAAGTCAGAAACAACAGTGCCCACGCAAGGATTTTGAAAGTGAGGGGGCCATCTTAGAAAAAGTTCCAGGTTTACTGCCAATAAGACCAAGAAAATTTTGTAATTTTGAAGGTCTATCTCTCTAAAACACGACCCGTTTTAAAACTTTCGCATTACGAAAATAGAAGTTTTTCTATTTGTCAACTGCAACTTTTCGCTATTGCTGACGTTGATCTTGGCAAATCGAACTGATTTATAATGATATTTATCGACCTAGCAATATCTGGAAAAAGCTGCTAATAAGAAAGACCTTCCAAGGATGGAACTTGTATTTACACTAGCAATCCCTGAAGTCATTTTTAATGAGATCAAAAAAAATTACTTGACTTGAAAAGTTGGGGAGCCATGGATAGTGTGTGGGCCCTGAATAAGTACCTTTATCAAACAGTAACTTTATTTGTGAAGTTTCGTTCGGTAAACAAACTTCAAAATCACAAAATTCTAAGTAACTAGTTTACATGCAATTTCTTTATTCAAAATTTAGTTTTTAATTCATGAATAAAAATAGATGATCGCACAAAATTATAACTCTAAGTTACGGAATGTGGGTGACGGAAAAAAACGTTTCTGTATGGTTGAAAACGATGGAGATCCTGCGCGCTCATGAATAGGCAGACTTTCAGAAGTGTATGTCGGCCGAGGAGTATCACGATGCTTTTTCAAATCAAAAGTGCAAGTAAAATCAAAACTTCAAGTCGTTCGAATTAAAAGCTAAAGTCAACTCAAAAGTGAAATTGAAAGTCAATGTGAATTCAAAATTGAAAGTCAAGTCAAATTCAAAGTAAAAGTCAAATTCAAAGTCAATGATGATATCCCTCGACCATCACGTGGCCGACGAGTATCACTAGTACCCCTCACCTTTTGGACCACTTAGTGTTTTTTAATTTAATTCATCAAGTGTGTAGTAAATCTTATTTTTCATCTTTTGTCAAACTTTAACAAAAAACAATGAAATAATATATAAATATTTTAGGCAATTTAAAATAGTTTACGGGAATAAACATTTGTAGATTACTAATTTAAATTTTCGCGGAAGAATATTTTGCCAAAAGGCAAAAAAAAAACCGGGCAGAACCGCAAAATTTCTTCCCTCAAAGTAATCATATGAAAACAAAATATTGAATTTAAAGCACATAAACACACTTTTAAACCCAAAAAGTTAAACATTTGTCAAATTTAACTAAAAAGAAGTTACAATTTCTGTTATGATTAAAATCAACATTGCATTATATAAAATATATTAAAATATACACAAAGATATGTGCAACAGTATATTAACAATATAAAAACATACAATAAATAGCCATTGTTAATGGTCTTACACCAGCAGTGTTGAAAAGAAATGCATGGTTTTCGCTAAACACTCACTGCAATCTCTCTGATATCAGTAAACTATCAGGAAAAGTAATTTCAACCATAATTTCAATTTCAATTTTTTGCGCCAACATAAATTTTCCTGAAGTGCTGCCAACTGCAAACTCAAAGATTTTTCGAAGCAAAAATAATTTCTCACTTATAAGAAATTATTTCTTACCTTCCAAAGATTCGCTTTAGATAAATAATATATGAAACTTTAAGGCTGAAAGGAGTTTAAAATTGTAGCCTTTGAGGTCATTCAAGTGACATCCGCAAAAGAATCTTATCATTCACAATAGATCTATGGTCTTTTAATAATATAATTAAAAAACACATGGCACATTTTGACATTCCCCAACCCTTTTATTTTATTCTGGACGTCACATATACTTGAATTATAATCATGATGGTACTGTAGGAATATCTAGTAGCCCAAGCAAAAAAGTGTACCTTATAAAGAAGTTATTTGACTATTAATTTCCACATGAAGAAATAAATCTCTCCATTCTATAGCTCTAAACTATTTCAATCAGAATTCGCCGGATTTTAAATACAGTAGCGCAAAAACCATCAAAAACGTGAAACTATTTAAGTATTGAAACTTCAGGTAGTTGGAGTTAGCCCTCCCTAGTTTTCAAGTCATAGGAAAGTCTCGAGACTTACAAAGATCGAAATATAAATGATAGTGTCCACTACATTGCTATCATGCTACTAGAAACTGTTTCAAATTGTGAAATTACGTTATTAAGTTTCTCTTCAAGACTTTTATCTTCATCAAAATATTCAATACTACCAGAAACATTAGTTGAAGTCTTTTTGTAAGATTGGTTATCCAAGATGGTATTTATGCTAGTGTTTTCATATTTTGATTGAACAGTACCGGAAGAAACCATTGAATGTTTGTGGTTGTCAGGATGGTTGTTAGTGAATGTGTCACTATCAGAACTATTAACAGTAGACAAATCATCGGCTGGTGAAAAATCGATTGTATTCTTTCTTGATTTCTTCTTTACCAAGGGTTCAGATTGTTCTCTGAGCATATATCGTAAATTGGAGTTTTCAACCATTACAGACTCCATTTTCAATTTCAAAATAAAATTTTCTTTCTCTAGATTGGCACATTTTTCAGTGAGATCTTCCTTTAATTGACTGTTAGTAGGTTCAGAGTCCTTGATTATGGTAGACTGAGCTTTACAAAGGTTATCTGCATTTAACTCCTGCTGTCTTTTCTTCTTGGTGTGCTCTATTTTCTTTTGCAGATCTAAATACTTTTTCTTTAGTCTTCCCATATCGTCTTTCAACTGGCGTACATCCTTTTCATATTGCGACAATGTCAGAGAGTGTGCCTTCTTTTCTTCAGAAAGAAGAGATCTAAAATAGTCACTGTCCTTGATCAAAATTTGATTTTCATTGTTCATATGTTCCATTTGTGTTTCCAAGCATTCCATTTCATGTTTCCATTCTTTGTTTTTTAATTCTATCATTTCGTCAATTTGTCTCATAAGCTCAATTAATTCTGGTTCACAGGAACTAAAAGTTGAGTTATTTTTCCTTTTCACTGAATTCAATAGATCCAAAAATCTATCCATTGTGTTAAAACCTATTACAAGAAAAAAATTAAATTATTTTTAACTGTTAATGGCCCTTCAAGACTTAATTCACCTCCAAATTAACCACTAGATTGATTTGGATAGACCAAGTAATGTTTTAGTAAAAATCATTAATATTTTCACTTGTAACAATGACACTTTCAAACTTTTCACCAAAACTTGGACCTAATTTTTGGACAAGTTTGGTGTTCATTTCTTGACCCAATTGACCAAAAAAGTGGGCCTTTTATGTATTAGTAGGAAGAATAGCCACTTCAGAAAGGTTTCCATTTATTTTAAGCCCTCAATGCTTTAATTAATTTATTGGAGATAAAGTTTTCCTAAAGACAACAAATTTGCCATAAAAGAGCCAATTAACAGTTCAGGACAATTTTTCTGAACTTGAGGTATTATCATGACTATTTTAAGATCAATTGTTATTTGCTTGAAGACTAGAAATATCAATTGTTCTGTTTTTGGCCTATTTCAAAGAGTGTGCATTTTTTGCTTATAAATTTGACAGTGTCTGAGACGAGTTTGAAACAAATTCAAAACAATTCTGAAACAAATTGGAAACAAGTTTGAGACAAATTTAAGTTGAATTAATTTAGGAACATACACAAAGATTTATTTTACCACTAGTTTGAATTTCAACGTTTGATTTGATTTAACAGGGGCTGAGGAGCCAGGGGAGCTAAAGTCCCCCTAATAATTTTTTCAATTATGGTCCTTTCAAATTACCATTAACTGAAAACAATGATCTTGCCCTGTTTAATTTATGCATTGAAACATGTTCCGTAGCCCCTTTTTAATTGATGTAAAATACGAACAACCTGAGACGCCTGTCTAAAGAGGAAATGGCAAATGGTGTATCTATAAATCAGGATCGGCGTGACAAGAGAACTCTCTTGGAACGGGACTCGAAAGCAACAAGACGTGTATATACTTATGTAGTTGAAAAGAATATATTCTTGTGTCTTCAACGAAATAGTCTTTCCTTAAGTCCCCAGACCCTCAAGGGTTACCAGCTACTTCAGCCAGGGGAACAAAAGACACTTTGGTTGCTCCCTTGGTTGCAGGGGTTATGAATCAAGGTGGAGAAACCAAAACCAACACTGCTTCCCAGACAGGCAACAACTCTGCAGTAATACAAACAGAAACATCTAACCCTAACCCACTCTTACTTTTGTCACTGCTCTCATTCAATTCAATTCAAGTCAGTCTATAAGCATGTTAGCTTGACATGACATTACCTCAACTTTTCAATTCACAAATATAACCTAGTAACTTCTAAATTCACACTATTCTCAGCAGAGTGTTCAACTTTAAACTTTTGCATTGGCCAGCTAATGAGTTTTGTTTTATCTCTTTACAATGACACACACCATTAGCTATAATTAAGATCAGGACTTTATAGATTTCATATAACTTTATCAAACTTTATTTTAAATTCAACTTTGTTTTTCTGAATCAGATATTTTTGTTCAATTATCTCTTCTTACTATTTATTAGATTAGATTTATTAGACTCATGGTTAGTTTCCTTTTGTATTTATTTTAGTTTGAACCTTTTCTTATCACTTACTCAACAAGAAGTTACTAACATCTCCAATTTCTTGTGTGACAACCCAATACCCCCCCCCCCCCCACTACTCCATCTGTCGCTACATTCAACCTGTTGACTAATTTGTGCGTAAATGACATAATCTTTGTTGGCAAATCAAAATCAAAGTAAGAAAAACTGACCCCTTCCCCGTGGGCGCTACTAAAAAGTTGTTTGAAATAAACTTATCTGCCAAGTTCAAGGCTTGCACCAGTACAAACTTTATCGGCTGGATTAGGGCTTTGGTCCTCTTTTTGTGTTCAGCAACTGCCACTTTGTCACTCGAAGATATGTGGCAGCCTTCATCAACTTAATGTTACCGAAAGCGGTGGACATCAACACACACAGTTTCAGGATTGGGTGGTGCAGCTACAGCTGCATCAAGCGGTGTCCCAGATTCCATTATTCAATTTATGGGACGTGTGCGCAGCGATTACTATAAACGTTATATCAGACTTAACAACCAGGTACTTGAGAACTGGTGTATCACCATCGGTGAGGAAGAACACTTGCACAGAATCTGGCAGTTTCAATGACAGTAAGTACAGTGCTCCTGTTCAGTCGTGACTAAAAATCAAATTTCAAACACTTTTATTCGTCAGGGATACAGACAGGATAACAGCTGGGGTTACCAGCAGCTATAAACTGATTCATCGGGAATACCGGCATAATAAGAGCTGGGGTTACAAGCAGTTAAGAACGGATTCAATGAGGGTACTGACATAATAAGGGTTGGGATTATCAGCAGGGATAAATATGTCGGGGGTATCGGCACAATGACAAACAAAAGTTGAATTACCTTAGCATCTAGCACCAACTATCCCAAGAGGTGAACGCAGTGGCTTATCTACACCCCAAACTAACATACTATATATAAAGTTAGTTATGAATGTCAGAAGTTCATTTAGTATCTTTATGTTCTGTCCCAGTTCAAGGCAATTAATCAAATTTTAGAGATTTTAAGTGTTTGATGTTTAGAAGGGCTGGGTTGAATAATGAGCATTATTTAGACGCTTAGCGTGGGAAAAATCGATATGTGAGTGGCCCCTAGCCTGAATACAAGCTGTAACTCTTTTGCTTCTAAAAATTATGTTTTTAAAAAACTCGAAAATTCTCAACCAAGCGAGAGTAATTACACAAGCACTTGTGCGTCAACAATCATTTCATAGAAAAAACAATAGCTGAGAAATTGCAAAGTCAGAGCTGAGAAACCCTTGTGTTTTGGTTGTTTAAGTTACACTAGTATTTTCATACATACGGTTGCGTTTTTGTATTTTTGAGACAATCATATCTCCAGCACAGTCAGTGTCATATTTTTATTTTACAAAAATTTTAGATTTACATACTCTTTATATAGTAAGTTTTTTAATGAATGGAAAACTGTTTAATACGGTAAAAGGGGGCGTCTTGAACTTTCACGATGCGACTTTGACATACCAAGTCCAGCTTCCAAATGTCAACAAAATAAAAAATTGTAGATACCAAAGTAACGCGTCTGTTAACCAGATTGTCAAC
>JAUBWS010103099.1:0-10617 GCA_032270445.1 Darlingtonia californica | reverse complement strand
TGGAAATATATATTAACGTATAAAAATATGTATGCAAGTCAGTAAAACCCCCGCTACTGCTGTGCAGCAGTAACAGTTAGTTTATTAAATAAATTCTTACAATTTTCTATACACCTGGTAAATTTATTCAGCTTTTTCTCTGCTCTTTACATAAATTGCCTTTGAAAACAAAAAGATGCATTATGACACTGACTCCCCCTTCCCCTCCCCTCATCTCTCATCTCATTTTATTGTATTGGAAAATGTCTGTTACACAACTTATTTGGCACCTCATACTATTGAACCCTGACTTTTTATTTTATAGATTAACAATTCTATTCAAACACTAAATTTGTTTGCCGTTTTGGAGAAATGGCTTGTACTTGTACTTCTTCTCAAAGATATTTTTATTTAGAAATTTGTTTTGTTGGACACCGCTAGTCTATCCGATACCTTAAGGCAATTAATTTTTGCGGATTTCAACAAAATTGCGAAAATTAGTTCCCGCAAAGCGAAATAGACGGCAACCTCTGATCCGTGAAAATTAATTCCCCCGAAATTCTCAATTTTTTTGGAAATGAGTTTCTTCATCAAAATAGCAATAGAATCGCATATTTAGACACATGTTATTCCCAAACTTAGCCCCTCCGTGAAAATTAATTCCCGCGAAAATTAATTCCAATTTTTTCCCGCGAAATTTCTTGAAAAAAATTCTCGAAAATTAATTCTTTTTAAGGTACAGTTTTTGTTCTGGGACATTTCAAAAATCTCTCCCTACACGGGGTCTACTGGGTAAATCAAAATCTGCAAATAGTTAACAATTTTGTTTACAAAACGTTAATAACTGGCTCTTCGACCAGTACAGACAAGACACTGTAAGAAAAACACCAGTCGATCAATAAAACATGCAAAACTAGTCATTTTAGAGGCCAAAGTCCGAATATTCCATTCAATTCAAAAGAAGAACCACTCGGAAAAATATAGTGTCATTTTTTTTGTAATGTAGCTCCTAAACGCTTCTTCGTATGCCAATAATCACTAACATAATCTCTAACCATTCAATTTTTCTTAAATTTTTAGGTAGCAATAATGCATTGTCATGTATGCGATAAATATTCCATACCAACTAGTGAGGTTGAAGAACATGTAAGAAACCATCGGGAGAATGATAATGGACGCGTCAAGTGTGAAAAATGTGGACATTCCTGTCGAAATAATTATGAACTTAGGCAACATGAACTTGCAAAACATATTGGCGTTATGTGGCCATGTTCTGAACAAGATTGTGGAAAAAGTTATAGATCCAAAAAAGGACTCCAGTACCACCTTAATAAAAAACACGGAAAAGGGACATCATATAAGTGCACGAAGTGTGATCTTGAGTTTGTGACAACGCAAAAAAGAAACTTTCACTTGAGGAAATCGCATAACGAAGGAAGATTACTGTGTAATTTTTGTACACGCACGTTTTGTTATGAATGGAGGTATAAAGAACATCTTCGAAAATGTAATGCCAGGTGTGGAACTGGCTACCTCTATAGGTGTAAAAACTGTAAAGTACGTTTCCGAAGGAAAGAATATTTGCAAAGACACCAGAAAAAATGTCTGAAGAGATGACTCTACTCTATTAAGACAAAAACAATGGCGTGCTCTTTCTCAGATGTTCTGATCGGATTCATCAACTTTTTTTCAAAGCATGACTACTATAAAGTGGTAAAAATGCAAAAAAATAATCATTGCGAAGACATAGTTCCCCGTTCGCCAAAGTTTCTGCTCGCCAAAGTTTGTAAGCATAAAGTAGACAAAGCAAAAAAAAAAAACATTTGGGTACATTAAACAAGTACTGAAAACCTTTAGAGAAAAACTTTTGCGAGTTACTTTTCTTGCATTTTTTGAGCGGAACGGAAAAAGAAGGATTTCTTTGAATCTTTGAATCTTTACATATTTAGCGGGGAGAAACTATCGCGAATGGTGTGCTTCAAGATTTTTCGTGGGAATAAACTTTTGCCATTTTGCCTAAGTTTCTTCCGCAAAATTTTATTCTTTTAAAACAGTTTATGTGACAAATTTATGTTTTCAAAATTTATTCCCATAAAAGCATATGTACATGTCTTTCTTTATATTAGAAACATGAGACTCATGTCTTAAAAATTAAGGAACATACAGGCTCAAATGTAGAAGGACATCAAAAAATAACTGAAATTGAACATTCATACCAAGTAATATATTACTTTAAGTTTTATTTAACATTACATTTTCTAAAGAACATCGAACTTCAATAGAAAGTCTTTTAAATAACGTCAGTAATATGAAAACTGATTTGTGGCGAAAGCTATGTAAGAAACGTCTTAAGAAACAGTTAGGCTCAAATTGAAGAAAAATTAAGAAGCAATGAGCCTGTTTCATCTGACGTGTTTCTTATTTAAAGAAAGACATGTATATCATTGTTTGTAAGAAATTTAAAAAAAAGAAGACAAGACAAAGTCAAGTAAAGTCATTAGGATCTCAGTTAATTGATATTTAAGATATTGATGAAAATGTTTTCTTTAATAAATTTCCCCGAGCATCTTATTTTTTAGTCCGGCCACTTGCTTCTGGTTAAACGTGAATGAGTCTACACGTTTTTTCTTTTTTTATAAGCATAAAGCCTATAAGCATATGAACCCTCAAAATTGGCCAAAAATTAAGCATATACTAAGCATATGCTGAGCCTCGTTTTCATAAAAAAGAAGAACAGGGGTTATTTTTTAAGAATAATGCGCCTGGCAAGGTAAGGAAACGCAAAAGATGGTCAATAGTTAACTGAAATGGGAAGATAATTTCAAATTTGTCACCGAGAGAATGGATATTGACAATTTTTTGTGAAAATTTAAGCATGCCATAAGCATATTATAGGCTAAAGTAAGAGATTTAGCTAAGCATATTGAACCTCGGCCAAAAAAACACAATGCTTATAAAAAAAAAACGTGTATTAAGTTTAACGACAGTAAAATTCCGTTTTCATCGTGGTTTAGTATGGTGGGTGTAAGTTTTTTATCCGTAAACCGTACCAATTTGAAGGGCGGGAAAAAGGTTAAGCGGGATTCCAGTAAGATTCATCTTGATTTAATTTCAATCAATCGCGAAATTTGAATGCACCAAACAATCACTTTTTTAGTTAAGTGTAAAAACTCGGACAGACGCTTTTGTAACATTCTTAATTTAAAATTCATCCTGTTTGTTCAGATTGTGAAATTGGAATAATATATTTGCTTATTTCCTCAAACAGCGAAAATCGTATTTTTGATTCTACCGCGAAATTGAATACTCAATTACCAAAAGCAGTATTTCAAAAGAGTAAATTTGTGAAATAAGATAATTAAAATTTTTGTCTCTGTAAAACTTAATTTTGGCGAGAATTAAATTTCGCGAATTTTCATAATTTTCGCGAGAATTAACGCCCTTTATAGTAGCTAGACTAGGGCGATATATTGCTTAAGTGGGGTGCGCCACACCTATCATAGCTCATAGCAACTTATCGCACTGACCAGATTACCTTCACTGTGCTACTCATGCGTTGAGAGGATGCAACCTCGGGCCCAGGTTTGTATCTTTTCATGCTATTGATACTTCGCTTGACGCTCCTTTTCCTCGATTCTACGTACCGGTCCCTTTTTCCGCCAAGCGGCGGCTCGGGCTTGAACTTGGTCCTTTGCGAATGCGAGGTGAGCGCTCTCCCGATTGAGTTATCCGACCGATGATGTAAATTAAAATAAAACATCCTATTTGGTAGGCTGGAATTTTATTTTTGCGGATTGCACCGAGAAATCGCGAAAATTAGTTCTTTCTCCGATTCGGGAAAATTTAATTTCTCGAAATTCTCAATTTTTTTCTGGAAAATGAATTTCGTCACAAAAAAAGAGCAATAAAATCGCATATTAAGACACATTTTATTTCTAAATTTCGCTCATCCGCAAAATTTCCAAACAAGCCACGACCGGCGAAAATTAATTCGATGTTTTCCGCGAAATTCCTCCAGAAAAAAAACCAACAAAAATTGGTTCCCGCGAAGTACCGTGAGGCAAAAATCCGATCTGACTATCAGATAGACTAAGAAACATTATTTACATACAGAAACAACATTTTAGACACGGAAACAACATTCTAGACACGGAAACAACATTTTAGACACAGAAACAACATTTTAGACACGGAAACAACATTTTAGACACGGAAACAACATTTTAGACACAGAAAACAACATTTTAGACACAGAAAACAACATTTTAGACACGAAAACAACAGTCCAAACACGGAAACAACAACGGAGGATTTTTCTTTACTTTTCTTGCATTTAGAAAAAAATAAACGGAAGAAATAATTCGCGGGAATTATAAGTTTCGCAAATGGCCATTTAACAAAACATTTCGCGGAAATAAACTTTCGCAAATGGTTTGGTTTGAGATTTTTCGCAGTAATAAACTTTTCTGTTTTTGCCCAAAATTCGTGAAATCGTAAAAGTTTCTGCGAAATTTCTTCCTCTAAAGTATTCCTTCACCCTATCGCAAAGATGAAAGTGATTACCTTGAAGGAAACATGTGGGTACTAATTTCGCAATTTTGACTAATTGAGATAATTTGAGCGGTATTTAATTCCACAATTTTCAAAATATGAGTGTACATCACATGAACATGAAGACGTCAATAGGCCCTTTTGGTCTCGAGTTCGCGTAGCCATCTTGTGGGGTGCAAGCTGGACTTTAAACACATCAAAATTCACGTTTTATGCACTTTTTTCATATGCTTGTATTCTAAAATGAATATTTAAAGTTTACCCAGTAGCATTAAGTTATTAGAGCTTTCGTCTCCTTCTAATGCTTAATGGCACTATTGTTTACCAGGTCCAAAGTCTAACTTGCGCCTAGACTAGTTAACTAGTCTATCATTTTTATTAGGTCACTGAGGATAGCGCACGGCGTAAAAAAGCGCGACGATGGAGGGTTCGCACGGCACTCCGAGTTTAAAAATCCTTTCTCAGGTACGGCACTTATATCTGATTTTTACCCGTTTCGGATTATATTCCCCGTTTTCCTGGCTCTTTCGGAAAAGGGACTGGCTAGCGAGTCTATCTTTCACCCCAAAAAATGGCTACGCTAACTCTGAAAGGGCCTATTCATACCTTATTTCGTATTTTATTACCTTGGGGGAATCAATTTTCGCGAGAATCAAATTTCGATTCCCGTGAAAATTATGAAAATTTCGCGAAAATTAAGTTCTCCCTGAAATAAAATTTGTGTTTCTCTAAACTTTATTTTTTTGATTCATTCTGAGTCCCAAACATCAAAACAAAGAGTAGACCATGGGTGCAAGCGTTGGAGAGAGTGTTTAGAGGACATTGCTAAACGAAGAAACTTTGAATAAAAAACGTATGCTACACCATCTTTCCTTTTTGAAAATAAAAAGTTCGCAAAAATAAATTCTCGCGAAATATTTTGTTTCAGTCGTTTTGCTAAAATTAGTTATCACGAAAATTAATTCCCTTGAGGTATGTCTTAAAAAAGGGATTTCCTTTCGACATTACGTTGTTATTAGGATATTTAACACATTTACCGAATTTCAACCTACAATCCTCCACAAAAATTTATTGAGACTAGCATCAGATTATAGAATTTCACCCCTCCCCCCGTTTCAATGTTGAATAAAGTATTTGGCAACATTAGAACAACATTTACTTTGACAGTGCTGATCTGCAACGTATACTTCATGTCTCAAATTCAACATTGAAAGGGGGAACGGGGGACTAGTCTCAATATTTATGTGTAGCTACGTTTTTTGTAGGTGCCATTTACACACACATAATTTTCACTTTATGTTAACGTCAAAATGAAAAAGGGAAACATACTTAGGTTCGAATTCTAAATAATGAGATTTAGCTTGTATTAAACAAAAAAACTTTTTGGCGTAGAACCACCCCTTCCCCCATACAAGGCAATACGCCTTTAGCTATTTTTTTACCCCTCCCCCCTCTGAGAGTACGTACTTTATGGATGGCCCCATGCCTCATGACATAATCCTTTTCATCGAATATGTAGTTTTCATCAAATAAAATTACTTATCTTTTCGACAACCATACTTTTAAGGGGTGTATGAAAAAAATAGAGATTGAAAATTAACGCCGGTTTTTGTTGAAATTTACAAATTTTTTGCCCTTATTACGCCGGAAGCAAGAAATTAACGCCATTTAGGGCCGGCGTAAAAAGGACCGATAAGGTCGTTCTTGTTTCAAGCTAGATAGAATACGGGTCTGCATGTCCTGTATTAAATCATATTTCACGCAGTGTTTATAAGATTATTGCTATAAGGGAAGAAATTTTTGAGAGAAGAAAATTTCGAGAATTTTTGCCATAATTCGCGAAATCCCGCGAAATTTTTGAAAATGGAACATTCGCAAAACTAAATTCCCGCAAAATTTACGGGAACCTTTTCATTCTTAAGCAAAAGTCCAAAATTAAATTTTTAGTTAAATCAATTTAATTATTCGAACTAATTTTGTCGCTTTGATAAAAAAGTATGAAAAAAGATCTTTTAAAGTTAAGACATTTTTTTGGCCATATTCGCGAAAAAAAAACTACCGCGAAAATTTATTCCCTTTAGATAGAAAGAAACACTTGCTAGAGGGCGTCAACCTAGAGATTTTTATGAACAGGTTGGTAATATTAAATTAGACACGACACAAAATAGGTGTATAAGGTGACGCGCTAAGAGACGAAATTTTTCCCCGAAGGACAATTTCACCCGACGAATAATTTTACCCAAAGAAATACTGAAAATTTTAAAATTCCAAAATTAAAAAAGCAAGCAGAATAGGGTATTTTGCCAAAAACAGGGGTAACAAAGTGCATTTGTATAGCCCAGAATGGAAATTTCTATCGAAATTCTTCAAAATGGATTGTGTGTTAATCGCTTTCATCGAAAGGATTTTCACATCCAGGTGTACACATCGTACATCGTGAAAAGACAGCCTGGAATATCCCCAACCTTTTCAAAACTTTGTCTGATTTGAATTTATTGAACGATAATGAATGAAATTACTCATCTTAAATTATTGTCTTATTATTTCATGGGTTGCATAGCTCAGTCGGTAGAGCTCTCACCTCGCAATTGAACGATTCCTGGTTCGAGCCCGACCCTCGTCCACTCAACGCATGAGTAGTACAGTGAAGGTAATCTGATCTGTGCGGTAAGTCACTGGGAGCTGACGGCAGGTGTGGCGCTCCGCCTCAGCAATATATCTCACTGGTTCAGCGCAATCGAAAAGGTGATAGACTCCCTCGTTGTACGGCTGATACCGACACTAGGCCTCTCCGACCTACTTACTTACTTAAGTTATTGTCAAAGTCAAAAATTTAATTATCTATAAATCCCGGGAAAAATTTTCTTCGGGGGAAAAGGGACGGATTTTTTAAAAGTGACGAAAGTTTCCCCGATAAGGTAGATGAAATATTTATTTTCACGAGTCGACCATTTAGTACACAATTTCAATGACAATTTTGGAGTCTAAGACAGAATTTAAACCAATTTGGAAGTTTTAGATCAATTGCAAAATTTTCGACTTATTTTCGCGAATTAGTCTTTAGAAACCTACGCAGGTAAGTACATAATTTCGCGATTTAGGCTAAAAGTTCGAGAAAATCACGAAAATTAAGCCCCGCGAAAATTCATCCCCTTAAGATACCCAAATGAAATCACTTTGGTCTCGATGACATAAACGAAATTTCATTTCGGTGTCAAAGGAAGGCCCTTAAGTTACTATTATTGACTTTTCATTTCGCCCAAATTGAAATTCTCATATAAATTAACATAGAGCTTTTACTCTAAGGCATGGGCTTTTAGGGGCTTTTTTTTCACCACTAGAAAGCCAAAACAAAGGGCCTTCATTGATAACACGCCAGTTTCTCTTATTGGGCTTCAAAAGAAAACAATGAAATTCTTAAAATCATACACTACAGGTTATACAGTATAATTATATTTTTCACTTGTTGGTACAAATTAATACCAAAATTTGTGTCATCTGACAAAACATCTATTTGAGCCAAGTTATCAACAATATTTTGAGGAAATTCTAGTTGAATTTCTGGTATTTCGATTTCATCATCGTCATTGTTGGGAACGTTCCCTTCATTATCGATACCATATATCAACGGATTATCCAAATGGTGATGCTGATCACGGGTAAAATCATAGAGCTCTGAGGTGACTGTAGATTGAGAGCCATACAATTCTATACAACGACGAACAAAAAGTTGAATAGGTGTCTGATTGTTAGCTGTCCTCATTGGATGATGGTTTAATTGGCCAATAAACTCGTCGCATGCCCTATTAATTCTAGCTGTGTAAACATAATGCAAAGCATAAAGATCTAGTTCATTTAATGGGTCAAGCATACCAGCATTCTCCATATAATAAAAAATGTTAGAAAACTGGTGTACCACGACCCTCCGTACGTCCCTCCATAGTCGCTCTATTCGCTGGTTATGAACCGAAGCTCCAGTTATGAAACTCCCTCTATTTAAACCACGGACTTGGAGCATATAATCAGCAACTAACACATTTTCGCCACCATAGTCAGATTTGACTCGAGAAGGAACACCCCAATTAGAAATAGCTGTCAGAAAATGTTCCAACACAGTAGTACTTTTATTGTTCCCAGAGCAACGCAAGAACACACAACATCTTGAGTAGCCATCGATGCCTAAATATAGAAAAATGGGGTATAAAGATATCTGCTTCTATAAGCTTTAGTGTGCAGATGTGTCCTACCTTGCTACCCCCTTTTATTTAATGCAAAATTTTCAACCCTCTTGGTCATTTCGGGAAAGTTGGGGGTGGGTGTCAGTCTTCGCAACTATCATACTGTCAATGGTCCAAATTTTACAAATGACCCCATTTTTCTTATCTACTCTTCATGCTCTTTTACTGGAACAGTCAGATTTTAGAATTGCGGAATCAAAAATTCACTTTAAAAGGGGGGAACCATGAGAACCGAAATTACCCCTTACAGTGCCCAAAATTGGGAGATCCCCCCCCCCCCCCCCGAGATAGCCATTAGACCGACCTTTTTTAAATCAGCATACCTGAATTGACTTTAAAAAGTCCATTAGAATTATATTCCCAAAAGTGTTGGATTTTCCCTCCTTGCCCCCGGACTATTTCAATAGAAATAAAGCAGTCGCAAGCGGCCGCAAAGTCGGCAATAAAGCCTCGCAGGAGGAGACAATGAACTTAAACTTTCTAATAGCATCTCAAGATAATGTTTGTTTAAAGTAATGTAAAAGCAACAAAACTAGCCAAGTTAAGAAAAAGTTATAAATGGTTGTTATGCTTTAAATGCCATTTCAAAAGTTAAGCTTTATACATACTTATAACTTTATGTATACATACATACATACAAAAATAAAACGTGTAATTGATCCGTTGAAAAAAGTTGCAAACTCAAACTTACTTTTAAAAATGAAAATATTTAGAAAGCTCTTTAAGTATCTGGAGGTTTTTTTAGAAGTCCAGTGCAGTGAAAATAAATTTTCAATTACATTAACTGATGCATTTAAAACCAGATTCTATAAGGTTATCCAAAAGTTATGAATACAGTTGTATGTATAATGGTTTTGAATAAATTTCATCAAAAATTCAATATTTACCTCCATGGATCACAAATCTCCATCTTATCAATTTATGATGTCCATCAATGTGCCTAAAACAAAAAAGGGGAAAAACAGTTTAGGATTCCGGCAGCCTGAACCCTGTTAACAAATGATAAGGTTCCGGCAGTCACTTCTTGAGCAATTAAGGTTTTATTGGGCCATTGCAGAAAAAAATCATATACCACCTGTGGATGACTAGATGACACTACACTTCAAAAAAATTTCCGCTTTGGAAATGAAATTCCATGCATTTCCATGTTTTTTGCTGGTTTGCCTCAGCAAATCCAGAAAAAAATGGCAATTTTTGTGTTTAGTATTGGAAATTCCATGTTTTTGAGAATATTTTTACCTTTGGAAAATCCATGTCATCCACAGGGGGGTAATGAACTCAAACTGCAATGGCCCATTCCTTAACGTAAAACTCCTTTGTTTCTCGTGCTAGATGTATTATCTTCAAATTGATTTTTATTGCTTCTCTGGAGCATTCTCTACACTGAGCAATGGCCCATTGCAGTTTTAGTCTGTTACCCCCCAGTGGATGAGATGGATTTTCCGAAAGGACAAAATTTTTTCTAACTGTTGGATTTTCCTATGCTATATAATCAACAAAATTGGCCATTTTTTCTTGATTTTCCGACGCAAACCAGTACAAACTATGAAAATCAAAGGATTTTCCACCAAAACATTACTTAACATGCACTAGGATTTCTGAAGTGGAAATTCTTCTAAAAGTTAGTGTCATCCATTGGGGGTATTTTTTCTGCAATGGCCCAATTAACAGCATGACTTCAACTTTAATGAGACTTTAGTACCGATTTAGTAAGTAAGTAAGTAAGTAAGATATTTATTTAGCTTTATGATGTAAACATTACAAACTTCAAATTACAAAAATAAATTGATGACAGGAAAAGTTAAAGCAAGGAGACCCACCCAAATAGTCGTAGACTAGTCAAAGAGGC
>JAUBWS010103077.1:0-10618 GCA_032270445.1 Darlingtonia californica | reverse complement strand
ACTTTCGGTCTTCGTCAATTAATTCGTTCTTCGCGAATTTTTAAAAAATTCGTTCTTTCTATTTTCAGTGGACACCCGGCTTAAGGGAGTCTATAAAAAGCTTTGGAAGAATGAAACATTCGATACGGATTTGTCTTGATCAACCGAAAAAAAATTGAGACTTTACTATGGGGAACTTTATAGTGAATATTTATTTACCCAGATAGCTTCTACAGTTCTTCAATGAGTCCTGCCTTCCTAGAAACACCTCAGGTTACCGCATACAAAACCAACAGTGATTTAAGGTTATCATTGAAAGCCTTTCGAAGGCATTAAACTCGGAACCCCCTGACGTCTAAGCTCTGCACCCAGGAGCATATCTATGGTAGGTCATACAAAGGTGGAGGAGAGTGAAGATAACATTAAAATTTTTCTTGTGCATTAACATTGTACAAAATGGCTTTTTCATGACTTGATGACTTTTTTCTCTCCCGTCTGTAAGCACGACCTAACTCTAGAAACACAGTATGAAATTCGAACGTTTTGCACGCTGTGACGCTATTGGTACATTAAAGGCCGAGTTAAACCAATGCAACATTTCATCCAACATCGCATTTTTCCCTTGTTGGATGAAATGTTGGATTGGTTTAATCGAACGCAAAAAAAGCTTTCAGGGCTAACTTTTCAATGTGTGCCGAACTTTATATCAGATAGCTTTTGAATTGTTTAGCACATAATGGACAAACTTCGATAACTTTTAATGGACATGATCACTTGGAAACAAAATTGTCGATTTAATACTCCTGTGTGAGACTAAGAGGGTGCGACCTAAGCACCAGACTGGTCCGTCGTCAGCAAATAGTAGTTAATCAGGGGAACAAATCTAAACATATACTAAGTCGTAGGTCATGGTCAAAAGTTTCAGAAATAATTGTTTAGTGTCACAATTAGTCTTTTGTCTTTTGGGTGTGTATTTTACAGACCAGAAGTCATTTTCAAAGGTTTGAATTCGAATAGTTTGACTGGTTCAGTAGATAAAACATGAAGAGTAGGTAAGAGAAATGGGGTCATTTGTAAAATTTGGACTATTTGTTGCTGAGATATGAGTCTTTAAAGAGAAAAATATGACCTTTACCATTTTTCTGCTGACGTCAGCACTTTAGGTTAGTTATACTACGACATTAAATTTACTTTGATAGAGTCGCCTTATATAGTACTACCAAAAATGGTATGGTTTGTTACTTTTTGATGTGCCGTTGTTAGTTATTCTAGTTTATGTCCGACGGTTGCCAAAATCTTGAAATTTCCCGATTTTTTGCCTACAATGGATTGAAATCGAGACGTGATGAAAGTTTTTAGGCTTTTTAATTAAAATAGTTGCGACAGGAATTAAAAAGTTATCACACAAACACCTGTCATCACCTTAGTAAATTTTTGGCTTAGAATTAATTTTTACGATTGAGAACTTTTTCAATCAAACAAAGAAAAGAACAGGTGTAGAACAGATGTTTGCAATAACATTTTAATTCCTGTCGCGAATTTTCCTCAGTGGACACCAAGCTTTATAGATCATCTATGCTCAAGATAAGATGAATTAAATAAGGGATAAAGGTGATGACTGAAAAACTCCCATTCTTGAATAAACGTTTCCCGGCTATTAAGTTCAAAAAGTTTGAGTCACAATATTGCTTATGATTTTAAGCTAAATCTTTGGAGTTATTTTCCACGTTTCCCTCTAAATTTCAAAGAAGACTCCTTTCATTTTGGAATTTCCGACATGAAATCTTAGTCTTGTGTTGCTTATATAAAACGCATGCGCAGGGGAGTGATTATATTGCCTGTACACAAACTGTTGTTAGAATACATACTGGGTAATAATGAAGTTCTATCCCCCTGCCCTAGTAAGTGTGATAGAAACCTGGGCAAAGAATATCTCGTGTCTCATATAATTTTGTTTTGGTAATTCCAAATTAAATCAAAACCTTCAGAAGTAACTTTTTCAAATAACTGCTTGTTTTATTGTTCAAATTTTTGTTTGGTATTGGATGCAAAGAACATAAAAAATGCTAAAGATGTGTTTCGTTTAACCCTAATTATACCCAATGAAAATATAACACATATTCTTAAACGGAATTCGGAAAAATTCGTTTACCCCATTGTCTGTCAGTCTATTATCTTAAACTAAATTACCCCCTGTTTGAAATATTTGAAGTCAGGTTTTGACTAGAAAATAATTTTCACGAAGGGGGTCGCTACTTAAAACACAATTAATTAAACATTATTCAGTTACCCCCTGGTTAAATATATATTACTATGCTCAACCAGGGGGTAGAAAACCAATTAGCTGTATTTTTGTTTAGTTCGAAAGCTCATAAACAACTTTGCCGATCGAGTCGAACCGTAACGGTTCAATAACTTTGTGCCAAAACTCGCATTATGCTCAATAAGAAATAGTTTAACGTTCGAAAAAAAGTTCAGGAGAATCTTTGACTTCGATTTATATTGTAAAATAATAAATAAAAATAACATTAGACAAGGATTTGATTGGGCTGCGTGACACGTGACAGGAAGAACACAGGTATGATAAGTAGACTGATTGTTTTCTGAACCAGTAAAACATTTACACGTTTTTTTACAAGAATTAGGTTTATTTGTATGTGGAAGCTAACATTTGAGTATGAATTTTTAGCATAATTTCAGAATTTAAAAGATGAGAAAGAAATGATTATGCCAAAATGAGATTTTGACTTGACTTTAGAAAAGGTTTTCATTGAGGGGTTTTCAACGAGTATATCTGGTTAAAATTGAGCCTATGTTTAATAAAAACATCGAAAGGACTCAAAGGCTCTCCGAGGATACTAGCGAATATATATACAGTGAACCCATGGCTGGTGAGCTCAGCTTTCAGTGAGAAATATTAGTAAAAAGCCAACGTATGGAGTGTTTTTCTTTTTAAACCGCACTCAGTCCTGCCTTTTCACGATTTTGCACACTAGGATATCTGGGTTCCGGCCTCATTCGTACGGCTTTCGGAAGTAACATTTCGCCATTTTCCGTTAATTTTATAACGCTCACTGTTTCCAGAAAGACACTTGTTAAATAAGTGGCTTTTTTGAGTTAATGGTTAAGGCACCTGAACGGGGCTACCGAGTTCTGAGTTCGAATCTCTTGCGAGGATTTTGGTAATTAATTACACCAATCACTATTAATTCTGCATGGTACCCTGAGGTGTTTCAAGAAAGGCAGGATCTTTATCGATAACAGTTCATGAAGAACATGAAGAGGCTATCCTATCCTAAAAAACACATCATATCATATCAAATATTCTTGATAATGATAATGATACTAATACATATATTGTGGATCCGTGGCCAATTGAATAACTTCTTGTCCAAAAACCGGATTGGTTTTATTAATGTCACTCAATTATCAAAGTTCCAAAATTAAAGGAAGAACATCACCAAGTCAATCCATCGATACCTATAAAAGCGAACAAAATCTTTTAAAGAATCATGCAATGTATAATCGAAATTCGTTAAGCCTTGGATACCTTCAGGAAGTTTTCAGTAATAGAAGGTGCACCAATCTATGTAACAAAATCAACAAAATTCATCATTTTTTGATACTTTAACCCTTTAAGTGCCACAATTTTTGTAGGTTCAGATTTGGATAAATTTAGGACATTTGTCTATTTGTTAACTAGGGACCACTCCCTGATGCATGGGTCGTGGAGATTCTAGGTCCCTACCAAGGGGTCCAAGACCGTAAAAAAAATTCTCAGCTTTTCAGATTTGGATAAATTTACGACATTTGTCTATTTGTTAACTAGGGACCACTCCCTGATGCATGGGTCATGGAGATTCTAGGTCCCTACCAAGGGGTCCAAGACCGTAAAATAATTTTCTCAGCCATGTTCACTTAGCGGACATAAGCACTAGAAGGGTTAACTTTCCAGGTACTGAATTCGAAATCTTGAGGAGGCTCTAGGTAATGATAAATATTTGAATATGTCAGGTTTCCTGTAGGGTAGGGAGTGTATAAAGAGGACAAGCAACTGAATGACAACAATTCTGAAGAAGCTTTCTTCGGTAAAAGTAAAAAAAAAAGTCATAATAACACTACACCATAAGTTGGACACTCAAGGGACCAAGCAAAAAATTATACAGGGAATGAATAGAAAATGTCCCACTTAGCGAATGTTGCTATAAAGATTCACTTATCCAGGGTCCCACTTATCAAGAGTATATTGAAGTTATTTTACACATTCCAGATACACACATTCACGATGCTCAAAATATTCGCAATTTTCATCTTTGCTTTCTCCTGTCATGGTAAGGATGTTTAATAATCAAGTTATTTTTCGCGGAGGGTGGGGAAAGGAGGGCGTTATAGAGATACACCACTTACCTAAATCAAATACGAACGCTGTCAGGAACTTTTCATGAGGCCATAAAGTATGGAAAAGGCAAGGATTTTAAAAGGTGTCTTGCAGGAAAACAAAGGGCGCATGAGGGTTTCAACTTAGGAATGAATCAACATGGCCAGAATTTTACAACTGACATCCTTTTTCTTATCTAAAATGAATCATTCTCTAGAAATTCGAATCTTCAAAACTTCACATTCAAAGAGGAGGGGAGAGAGAGGGGGGGGGGGGTGGGGGGGTATTGAAAACCCATTATTATACCCCTCCCCCTGGGGGGCATGGTAACTAAAGAAACAAGACAGATGTTTAACCACATTATCCGTCATTACAGACACTTTTTGAATGCTCTGAATACCTGAAAAGACGTCTTTTGAACGTTGTGATTGTGAATGTCTCAAAGCCGTCGCTAGTTAAAGATGTTCAGTTTTTAAGTCATCTTGTAATATCGCTGGCGTGCCACGCACATATGAAGTAATTACCTTCTTCATTTACCTGCAGCCTTTCCACGATACCAACGTCTACGCAGACAAGCAGAAGATGCGACTACAACAGAATGCAAAAACACATACGACCAATGTCCTGAATGGAAGGGACAAGGAATGTGCGCCAGCGAACAGTACAAAGATTATATGGCTACAGTGTGTCCAGTCACTTGTGAATTCTGCAAAGGTAAGGATGTCATGCTCTTTGCCTAAACAAGAAAAATCACGAGTTTTAAGTTTTAGAGACTGCTTGAAAAGGTGCTGGCTAGAATGTATACGCTAAGGTCAGTTCCGTATGTTATGAGGAGGCCTCCGGCGTTTTTAGCTAATTTATATATTCTTTTATTTTATCGATTTTGGGACGGGTTAGGGTTAGGGTTCCTTTTTAAAAAAAATAAAAAAGGAGAAGGAACATAAAAAAATGAAAAAACTCGTTTTCTTGGCTAGCCTCACTGGTCAGGATTACCAATTCACCCGGAACTACTTTGGCGTATACAATCTAGCCAGCACCGCTTGAAAAGTTATTCCTTCCTTGAAAGATTACACCAGCTTAATTTGAGACGAATTGCTTTCGACTTTCAATGTTTGAGCACTTTTAGAATTCAAACATATGAACCTAGTAGTCAATTTAGCATTATTTTGCAGCCGGCAAGAAACGTCGTTAATGATACAATGCCGTTAGGCTATATTATCACTCGTTTTGTATTTCTAATTGTCCATCCAATACACAGCGTGAAATTTTAATATACGGAGTCCATAGACTTGATAGCTTAGCTTATCGCCCTTAATGTTTGAGTGAGAAAGATCTCTAACACGTCTTGCAGCCGAGCGTATCCGCACGGGAAAAGCGTGACCACGGCAAAATTATTCTCATAGGTTTTGGCGAAACAACATATAAATATAGGGTTCCGGTATACGTTACACAACCTGCTGTTTGCGAGCAGAGACGTATATGCGGTCGACCGCACGACTTGTTGGAGATCAGATACATTGCGTGGGCAGCCCGTTCTGATGCAAAAACTTTTGTAATAATGAGAATAATACAAAGAGTTCGAGTCAAATATAACGATTTTTATCTGCTGTTTTGTTCTATGCTCTAGTGTTCGGGTTTTCCACCAATGTTTATTAGTTCGACTGACATCGAGAATTGAATAGACGTGTTTTTCATATTTACTACTAACCATCACGTTCAATTTAATCTCTTTGTCACTATATCAGTTAAATAGAAAAACTAATAAATGCGAAGGCAAATACAGAGCACCTTAATCACAAAACTACCCACTACCGGAACACCGGAAAAACAAACAAGCACGCTATATATGGTCGTGAAAACCCGAATACTAGACACACCGGGATTGTGTCACTCCCGCAAACCAACAGCAGCAGACCGATGTGTTTCCAATTCATTTTTAAAAACAACTTTGTTGCAGAAAAATCTCGTGAGTCATCAGCCGCAGAAGCATCTAGCCCGGTGACGCAACAATCTGCGGAACCAGTCAAGGCAGAAGAAAGTATGTCAAATCCTTACGAACCAGCATCAAATACAGCCGGACAGAGGGACAGTGCACAACCGTCAACGGACAAAACGGAAGCGGAAAAGGAGCATCAAGAATACCAACAAATGTTACACACATATTATGACAGTGTCAAAGAACAACAAGACGCATATCAGAGATCAATTGCAGTGCAATATCCAGAATATGCTAATTCTGCAGAACCTTCTTCTGCGAATAGCGATGCTGTCGTTGCTGCTGCCCCTCCTACTGAAAATTTTCCTCCTCCCCCTCCTCCCACTGTCCCTGTTCCTGCCTTCGCACCAGACCCCACACCCGCAGCACCTGAACCAGTAGCTGCCACACCTGAAACGGTACCAACAAGGCCTGAGCCTGTGGCTGCCACTGTAGCTCCTACCCCGGAAGCCGCAGCTGCTCTCCCAGTTGCAGCAGCACCAGCTCAAGAACCGGCTGTACCTTCAAACGTACAAGCTGAGCAACCTAGTTATGTAGCTCCCGCATCACCTACCACATCATACAATGCCCCTCTTCCACCACCTGATCCTATGAATGCAAACGTCCAACCGAGTCTTCCTGCTAACATTCCTAACGATATTGCCAAAGCAACAGGTGCCATTAAGCCGACCATTGTAATGAGTCCTGAGGTAGGACCATACAATCCTGCAAATACATCTAGTGCATTATACAGCAAGGAAAAAACAAATAAAAATAAGAAAACGGAAAGCGAGGAAGATCAAACGGATGAAACTGTGAAAACTGAGTCAAAACATTTAGAAAAGAACATTAATAAAGTAAAAGAGCATATTAAAGTAGTTACTAAAAAACTTTCACAATCACAAAAAGAAACAGACAAAAAGAAAGGGAATGAACTTCAGCAGAAAGAACATAACGCACCGACAGATGACGAAGGCGAAGACGACAACGACGAAGAAGAGGAAGAAGAAAAAGATGTACAAAAAGAAAAAGTAAAGCAGAATTACAACAAGACGAATTCGACAACAGCCGAACAAGATAGCGAGGAAGACGATACAGAGGAAGACTTACAGGAATATGATAGTAAACGAACCAAAATGACGGCACCGAAAATAATAAATGTATCAAATTCGCAAAAAGTAACGGCGACTACTGCGAGAAAAAGTAAAACAGAGTATTCCGGATCAGGATCAAGTGCTGATTTGATGTCGGAAGCGAAAGAATCCGGTAGTGGGAGTGGTGATGAAGGTGCTTTAGAAAACGACTTAAAAGAACTTAGTTTATTGACAAGTTTGAATTTCGAAGATGGTGGCGGAGCTACGGACCTCGATACAGAGTACGATAGTATTTTATCTCCATCTGTAGAAAGCCATGTTCGAGATGAAATCGATACTCCAGATGACGAAAGTATGTACGAGATGAGAGAAACTGCTGATAAAGAAGAACAAGGAGACGAAAATGAGCAAGAAAATAACGAAGAAGAGGAAAATGGATCCGGATCGGGTTCAAATGAAGAATCGGAATCAGGATCGGGATCAGGAAAACCCGATGAAAGTGAAGACGAAACTAATAAGGTAAGGCATGTATTGTTGGACAAAATAAGTTCAAAAGTGAAGGATGACAATTTCTGTAATAATGATCTTTTCGACCCCCCATCAGTCTGACCATTCTGCGATAAATCAAAAACGTTTACATTGCTAAACTTGCCAAATACAAAGTAAATAAGCCCTGTCCCCGAAACATCAAACATCAAATAAGCCAAATTTGTGCAATTTTAGCACAAAGTCAGGGAATGATTATTAATGCCACAAAATCAATACTTTTCAAACTTTTGTATTGGCAAAAAATACTCATTAACTATATGCTTAATTTATTCTTCTGGGTTCAGAAAGAAGAAGATAAGTTAAGACTCGGGAAAATAGTGGTCTTGTGAATTAAACACATTAGGGTTGTACCACAAGTGGATTTAACTTAATCTGTTTTCTTTCTGAACCAGAAAGAAGATAAAGAAAATGAAGAAGAACGAGAATCTGAAGCATCTGATATCAAAGGAGAAGGTAGTGAGAACAATGGTGAGAATGTTGATCCAAAAGAGACTGACCCCACACAACAACAATCAGAAGAAGAACAAGGATCTGGACAAGCTGAGAATAAAGAAGATGAAGAAAATACAGACGAAGAAGAAGCAAAAGCTATTCAACCAAGTAAACAAGTCAAACAACAGAAAGCAGCCAAAGGTGAAAATAATTTTTTAAACTTCTTCACCTTATTGCCTTTAGTATCCAAAAACGTATAATTCGTAGAGGGTCTCCTAATGATTTCTATTTGCCAATTTACATTTTTGATTATTCATCTCAGCCTGCTAAGTTTACGCATACACCTTTCAGAGATTAACATGTTCTGCCTCGTTTTGGTTGCTTTGACGTAATTTGATTGAAAACGAGATGCTAAAGTTAATCTTAGAAAAGGTGTGTTGCTTGAAAATTTTCACATTTTATAATTTCATGTTTTCATTACAGGTACCGTCACAATATTACTGAGACAAAATTTCAAGGCAGAATTCCAAAATCCTGAGTCGGCTTCATACAAAATGTTGTCGGGAAATGTTGAACGTGACGTAAGTTTTACAAAAATTTATTTATGAAGTATGAATCATTACCAAGTTGGGTAATTTTTGTTGATTCAGGGGAAAAACTAATCACTTTGTGAACCGGTCAATTTTCATTTAACAAGCTTGGTCGGTTAAAATATTTTTGGTCACTTTTCACAATGTTTTATTGACAAAACAATTAGGTACATGTTAGGTTCATTTAAGGGATCGAAATGGTCACAAGCAAGGGAAAAAGTTGAATGCAAGTTGTTAAACTAGTAATTTAAGTCATATTTTCGAAATCCAACGAGAACTGAATCACATAGAAAGGTATTCCCCTACTCGTAGTTTCATCTGCAGCTACCCGAGTGTGAGGTGGGTTGAATCTGCATATAATTTTTTTTATTCTTTTTAGTTTAAGAAAGCTTTAAAGGCTAAACTTACAGACATATCGTTCAGGTAGGATTTCTAAACTTTTTTTGTCAGTTCTAAGACATTTCGTTACACATTGTAATTAAAACACTTTGTATCGCATTAGAGTAACTCGCAATTATTTACGTTCGCAATAGCTTAAGCCTTTATAATAGTGGGTGAGGTTCCGTTTTTGAAAAATCTGAATATCGATAGAATTGAAGATGTTATGTGAGTAGTACTAACCTTGAAGGAACTGTAACTTTTTTAAATAGTACCAATAAAAATTATTATTATGATATTATCATTTTGCAGCGAAGGAAGCATAGAAGGAAATCCAAGACAAACAGGAAAAACGAAAATTACTTTCAACTTCGATGGAGGAAATGAACAAAAATTGATGAAGAAATTGACAAAGATGGTAGATGGACAACAAAGTGTTAATGGATTGAGTGTGTACAGCGGCTCACTTGAGTTTGATGAATAAATCATCTACTGTAGCTTACGTGGTAATGAGATTTTATTAGACAGTATAAATTAGAAGCAGATGTCACGTGGAAATACTTTTGGGAATATGGCATAAAGCTTATACCTTCTTTCTTTCATTCCATAATCACGATTGAAAAATTATAATGTTTAAATTAAATGTCTTGATTGCTTGATCCGAAATGATCTTCCTGCAAAAGTTTCTGGGAACACCAAAAAGCTAAAAAAGTACGTACTTAATGCCACAAAGTATTCCTTACAAATTTAACATAATATTTTTTTTTATCTGTTTTAGTTGCAAAGAGGCCATCATTAGGAATAAATAAAATCTTATAAAAAGTAAACCAAGACACAGACGAGGAAGAGAACATGGCTTTGGTTCCAGTTTCCCGATATGTATCGGTTCCAGTCCCCTGATATGCGTCACACCGTCAACCCATCTTCTTTGTTTGTTGTTGTGTAGTTTTCCGTTTATATGTAATTCCATACCTGGGATTTTTAGGGTTTGCTCGTAAAAAGGGGGGATATGGTTTAAGAAATATTGAACCTAAGACATGTGTAATTTTCATTCCTGGATTGGGCTTTTCCAGAAAATAACTGTATACCCTATGTTGAGGATATCGGACGTCCAGGGGGTGATGCTTTGCTGTAAAGCGGATTTCCAGGGGGTCTCACCTGTAAAAATTGACAAAAAACTGGATGTCCAAGGGGTCTCAATGCGAAAATAGGACAAATCCAGGGGGTTGAAGCACTATTTTTG
>JAUBWS010103076.1:13306-23917 GCA_032270445.1 Darlingtonia californica | reverse complement strand
ACAGCATTTACAGAACTTTAAGTTTCATGTTTACTCTACAATCGTCAGCTGTATAATGAATCTTGAAAAATTCCTATCAACAAGTTCAAAAAGCTCTAGAATAACGTTCACTTATTTTCAGACATCGTTTATACGTCGGTTAACCCCCCCCCCCCCAGAAACTTTTTTTAATAACCTTTTACAGGCTATAATCAGTTTGCCCTGATATTTTTTGACTTTTTGGGAAATTTATTAGCAAAAGTTTTGATCAAAAAATTTGCCCCAGGGGGTTCGTAAAGTAGAAAAGATCATTTGAAATCTGATGCAGCACAAGGTTGGACAGGTTCGTATAATACAGTAGTATTATTTATTTACCGATCAAACTATTAATATATTACAGGTAATTGATCCTATCATATATGAAGTATAAAGTATAGCTGAAAGGATGGAGGCCTCTCATTTAGTAAAAACTATTCTAGGAGAGGCTTTTTTCACAAATTAGCTTTGATGCCTAAATTTGGACAACCTGAAATACCCATAAAATCAGTTGTATTTCAGTGTAGATTTAATATAACTTAAAATATTCCAGGAGGTCCTACTGTTAGTACATAAATTGACCATCTGCTGAAACTGGAATTTCGAAACAAAGAAACCCTTCCGTGCGAAATTTCCAATTCGAAGAATCAAGAAAGCAATCTGATGAAACGTGCATAAAAATGTTTACTTTTTTCTTTCATTACAGCCATTGTATAATCAACCATCTGATTTGAAGTTCTACAATGAAAACATCGAAAAGTAAGCTTCTTTTATGCAACTAATAGATATTTTTAAAAGCTATCTATCGCTCATTAAAGAGGTTAAGCAAACCGAGATCTACGACGTACCGGCAGCCGAACTTAGACACTGATCGAGTGTATTGCTGAAAGTTGCTTGGCATGCTCATTTCGAGAACAGCTGCGCAACGTTTTACGTCGTAGATTTTGGTTTTTGATACATCCTGCCTCGTGTCATGGGGCATTTAACAAATTTAACACTGTCAAGAGATATGTTCATTAGAAGTTTTTAACGATTGAAATGTGTTTATCTTGCGGATGAAGACCATTAAAGTTTTATGTATTAAAGTCTCTTATTAAATTTGTTTGAAAGAACGAGTATTCTAGAGATATTTGCCTCGATTATTCAATTCAATTTAAGAAACTTTATTATGGAAAACTTGAATGGTCTTCAAACGTAAGATGGACTTTACGAGATAAAGAATCTTCCACGTATCACTTTTATAATTCTGAAGCTATTCGGGAATTTTTGTTTTGTATAGGTTGGTATTGCTGTGATGATTGATTTTCTAATGATAAATTTTCACTAGCTTGCTTGTCCTTTCAGATCTTTTCTTCTCATGTTTGTCCCTTGACACTGATAAACAAATCCAGGAAAAAAATGCGCCAATTAGATCCATGAATCTTTGCCCCATCAGCGTTATTATTGTTTCAATGAATAATGGATTAGAAACTGCTGACTTTATCATTTTCTTACCTTTTTTTTCGCTGTCTGGTTGTCTTTCGAATGAGTGGAATTTTTTCCGGTCTGTCTTGTTCCGCTATCCAAGTTTTTTCCTTCTAGCTGCTCTTTTTATTTGACTTGCCGTTTTTCACATAGGTTCAAGACTTTCAAACCAAAACTGATTAAATTCCTTCAAATGAAAAGGAAAGGAGAAGTCAATGTGGTATGTTTTTGTTAAATTTTCCTCCATGCTTGCCTTTCTTGATTTGTATCTGCGTGGCTGGATAAATATCAAAGAAATTTTGCAAATGATTTTTCGTGTTAATGTAGTGGTTCACCCCATTATCGTTATTGGTGGATCTGTTATTACTGAGTTGCTAAATCGCCACACTGAATTAAAAATCAAACGTTCCGAGTTTAGAGCTTTCTTGAGGTTTTCAGTTTGAAAAACTTTCATTCACATTTAATTTTATAAAGTATTTTCAGGAAGGCAGGATCCTCATTATTTATCATCCAAAGACCTTACACGTTCACTGCCATGCTATTTTCAAAAACACAAAAATCGCGTATTAAAATGTTCTAAAATTCACATATACCAATCCACAGAAAATTTTGCGTAGTTCCAAAAATGGTATAAAAACAATAAAGTGTTTGTGTTCAGGAGTAATATAAAGTTACAAGTTGGTTGGACATTCGGACTGTAAAAGGACCACTTATATATTATTAAGATTATTCCCAAAAGTGAATATATATACATAATAACGCTCTCACCGCGCTGGGATCAACTTCAGTTCAATAAACTGAGGTATAGAATTTTTATGTGTTTGAAAAAATTATGAGAACTGACTAGCTAACTAAATTACAGATAGACACACAGACATTCCCAGATTGTAGCTCAACTTAAAATGAGAATCAAACAAGGCTGTGTTCATAATGAGGTACACAATTATTTAAGTATTTTTTTGACTTTTTACAGGAGAAACATTTGAAGCGTGATTATGAAAACAAGAAGAAAATGTGGCTAAAGAAAATGGATAAAATAGATGGAAATATAAAACGAAGGTTTTCATCTAAATCTTTCAACCTTTTGACATATTGACGCATAATTAGCATTTTCGCTTAATTTTGTTCTGCAAAATAACGTTCAATGCAAAGTATGAAGAGTAGAAACTTTCGTGTGACTGAAAAACTCTAATTTTTGGCAAATACTCGTGAATCGACGGTTCCAGGCTTTAAGACGACTTTCGTGAATACTTCAATTCTGAAATTTCAGCAAAATGCCTAAAAATTAAAATGCCTTAAAAAATAATGAAGAAATGGAATTTAGTTTTTCGCTATTTTTTAAACTTTCAATGGTAATAAACTTCGGCGTAGATAATAAAAAAAAAGAAAAATGCAAAAGCTTTTGTGCCTCAGCACAAAACATGTTTTTCCAAAACACAATGGTTTCACCGTAGTTTGCGTGTTACCAAATAGTTCGAAATAAAATTATTGTGTTAGTCTTACTTTAAGATTAATATCTCTTAGTCTACCATTCGTGTCTTAAGTGTTAGACGAGTTTCAAAGTTCCTATATATTATAGTCTATCAGAAAACCTCAGAGAGCGGAATTTTCTAATGTTTATTTCTTGTAATACGTACTAACTATTGTTTTGTAGACAAAGAATGAACAGAGCTCGTCTGTTTTATGAAAAAGAATTTCCTGAAATCAAGAAACAAAGAGAACAACGTGAACGTTTTGACAGGTAAAAAAAATTGATTTGATAATTTTCCTAGGATTACCTCTCCAGTTTTTTTTTGGAAACTGTTCAGTGAGGGTCCTGCCTTCCTGGAAACACCTCAGGGCACCATGCATAATTAACAGTGATAAGCGAATTTCATTACTGAAAGCCTCGCAAGGGAGTCAAACTCGGAACTCCAGTTTAAGCGTCCAGCGCCTTAACTACTTGGCCTCGACATCAGTCCGCAAATCACAAGTCTTCGTTTCACCTTGTATCGGCAAAGCGATGACTTCTACCAATGTTTTCCTTAAATAATTATCCAGTATTTCCGTTTTGACGGTTATTCGAGACCCAAAACGTGTTCACACCATATTGGATAGGTTTTCGTGTTAACTTGAAAGCGCAACAACCACGCAGAACCACACAGAACTGCCAAACTACTGAGGCGAGACTCGAACTCGCTCGTGACTTTCAGATATTTTGACCGCTGCTCTATCGACTGTTCATTCCAAGTTGGCATTATTTTGGGGTTTTTATTAAGAACCAATCTTTAGATTAATCCCGTTTCAGTGTTAAACAATTTCTAGCGTTACAGAATTCATGTTTTTTTTAAATCGTTTTAATGGTCGACGAACCTTTAAATTTCCGGGATATTTCCAGATTTTGATCAATCTAGGACAGAGCGTCATTGTGCTCATAGGGGTCCAAGACCATGAAAAAAATTTTTCAGCCATTTCCACTTACGTGGACTTCAGCATTTAAAGGGTTAAATAGTGATTCTAACCAAGTGTTCATCTAAACATTCCCTTTACTATTAAGCCTATTTCACACTTAGTTGCGTCATATGTAGAGAATGCCTGAACACAAATAGAAATTGATAAGAAGTGAAGCAGACGCAAAACTGGTTTGATACTTGCGCTTACGCATACGTCACTTCTATTCAATAGCAAGTCTTAACATGCAGAGAGGACGCGAACGTCACTTAGAACGTCATTATCAAATAAAAGGTTCTCTAGCCTCAAATCAACAGGGGTAGCGTTTTACAAAGCAAAGATATTTTCCATGTTTATGCTGAGGGCAATTAAGATTAATTGCATCGAAAAATTGCCGTTGCAAACATTGAAAACGACCTTAGAAATCTTGTTATGAAGTTGTATTGACAACGGCAACGTCGTTCTCTCTGACAATTCATTTTTTATTTGATACTTTTTAGTAAAAAGAAAGATATCTTCAATATTCAATATAAAAGAATCATTTCTCATCCTAAAACATTAAAATTTCAATCGCGTGCTCCATGACGTTGGCGTCCTCTCTGCTAAAACGCACTAATTTCTATTTTTGTTCAGGTATTTCCTACATAAGACGCAAATCAGTGTGAACCAGGTTTAGCATTAGCAAGTTTCATGTCTGTCAGTTGTGTTGACACAGTACGTATCATTTGTCAATCTTGTCATTTCAGACTGGGATCACGAAGTATACGAAGCGATGCTGAATTTGAGGAGATTTCAAATAACTTGAAAGAGTTTGAGGCAAACAAGGAACATAAGAAGTTGTTAGCAGTTGAGGCTCCTGTACTATTGAACAGCTATGACAGACGTTTTAAATATGTAAATACAAATGGGCTGATTAGAGATTTAGAAAGTTTTGAGATGGAGAGGAAAGCAGCGATTATATGGACCGACGAAGAGAAAAGAATCTTCCGTGAGAAATTCGCACAAGCTCCAAAGGACTTTGAAAAGATCTCAGCTGCATTGGAGAGAAAGAGCTGTGCCGATTGTGTTCTCTTCTATTATCAAAATAAAAAGAAGGAGGCGTTCCGCTCATCCAAAGCAAAGAAGAAAAAGGGGAAAGTTCCCAACAAAGGGTCCATCAAGGCTGACCACCACAAGGGAAGGAACCAGACACTTAATACAAAACCTAGCGAATTTAATTTCATCGTAGAGGATTACTCGTATATTGACGAGGAAGACGACGACGAAGACAACGATCACGAGGTAGAAAACCAAGAAAATGACCAGGACCCTTTGCTGCAAGGGGAATCTGAAAATCCATCACAACCGGAGAATATTGAAGGCGGTGAGGAACAATCACAGGATAACGAGGTGCAATCAAATGTTGAAGGTACTTGTGACGAGGTTTGCGGAGGTGATAATGTTTCCAGTGGTGAATCCGATCAAAAATCAGGGAAAAATGAGAAGATACTTTCTAAGCATAGTGGTAAACAGCCACAGAAAGTTTTCTTGACCAGAAGTAGAATCAGTAATAGGGCGAATAATGAAAAACAAGACCCCAAAACTGACATTGAGACGGAGAGTGCAACTTCGAACAGTGAACAGGATCAAACGCAGAGTGAAGATTCTGGAAGCGAGGCTAGTCAGAATCCACCTTTGCGAATGAGAATTATAGTAACGTCACCATCCAACGTAAAGGAAAAGGCGGCCGCTCCACCTGCCCCGGTGGCAAGCGTTGTCTCTGAAACCATCACACAGACTACTTATTATGGGGAAGCCCCGCCAGGCCAGCCAACTGTAGAAGTAACTACTGTACAGCCGGAACCGACATGTGAAGATTTGATTAGACAGCATTTGAACAAAATGCCTGGTATGTTTAATTTTTGAAGATTTGGGTTATCTAGTTTAACGGTCCCTGTTAGGAATAGAACAGTGCATGTGCTATAATTCACACTATGTGTTATAGTCGGCTTTCGATAATTGGGAACCTAATTATTTGGGACTTTATACAAACCGCTATAACAATATTCGCCTCGTGGGACCGCTATTTTTTGTTGCTTCAGAGAATAATTCCTAGAAAGTACAAGTACTAGTGTCTCTGAGCAGGGAGGGAATGAAGTGTTAGCTAGGAAACGTGGCTATGTAACATTCTCTTTTTTAATTATACCTTTTAATTCTTTGTCATTTAGGGAATGAGATAAATTAGCTCGGTTTCTCGATTTCTATCATTCTATCATGTTGTTCTTTTAAAAGATCAGGTTCAGAGTGGAATTAGTTACTTTAACAGGGTTGCCACTGGACCTTGAAAACCTTGAACAGCCTTGAATTTGAAAAGGGCACCTTGAAAACCTTGAAAAACCTGGAATTTCAGATTTTTGTAGAAACAAGAACTTTGAAAACCAGTTTTTCAACATTTTTTGGAATTTATATTGGATAAGCATGAATTAGAGTGACATTTTCAGCTATGGACTTCCAGCCCTGTTAATCCAGGTCGGCCGTCGGCATTGCCGATCTTAAAACCGACCTAGTTTTGGCATAACTGACCTGATTTGATAGTGATATTTGCCGACCTAATTACAGCTGGATTAACAGGGCTGTGACTTCATTGAACTAAACTTTTATTTCCTGAGAAAAATATAAAAGGCTCATTTGCAGTAAACCCAGTTGTTTAATAATAATAATAAAAATCACCAGTTGTGTCTAATAAGTCGATTGATTTTTATAATCTATTTTGATTTAAACAACCTAAGAACCTTGAATTTATTTCAGAAAACCTCGAATAATCGTAAAATATTCCCAAAAGAGCCTTGGATAGTCTTGAATTTTATCGTGAAAATTAAGTGACAACCCTGAATAAGTTGAACCAAGACTGTTTTAACTTTATTTTAGGGCCGTTTCACAAACTTAATTTGGAGACCGTCTTTGCCCCAGTGCACCGCGGATAGGGTTGCTCTTTACTGGTGAATTGGTCGCGGCGTCTGTTGGATGGCTTAATATCGAAATAGACACCTTTTTCAGAATTTTTTTGTTTTTAAAAGGAACCCCTGGACTTCACAGTGTGAAATGGAGAAATTGTAGTACAGGTGTTTTTATAATAAGATGACAAATCAAGGAGAGTGTTTTAATGAAACAAAAGGCTACCTTTTTAGGGAGTGTTACTTAATTTCTTTCAGGAAAATGTATTATTTTTTCTTATCTTTTCACTCGCCGCTCTTCTCACTTCTTTTTCCTTTCTTCTTTCTTCTATTTGTTTTAGTTTTTAAAATGTTTTTAGAGGTGTTTTACCTACGTTCACAGAATCTGTAACATTTTCGTTCATCTGCAAAGCGTTTTCAAGCAACTTGATTTTTAACTCAAGTTTAGAAGTTCGAATTTCTGGTATATGCTAACTTCAGAAAACGGTAGTTGAACGTTCAATTGTTTAATATTCAAAAGATTCAGTCTTGAAGGTCGCTGGGAAGTCAAGATCTTACTCTCTGTCTTTTGAAATTTGGATAAAAAGAAAAGCATTATAAAGAAGTTTGGTACCACTTCTTCTATACACAGCTTCTGAAAAAACAATTTAAGAAAAAATCGTTTCTCGATGTTTTTCATTAACGTTTTAAACTATAGACCTATTGTGATCTTCGGATTTTCTTAAGAACAGTTCAATACTAGATATTGCACAGTGAAATCGCAGAAGAAATTAGCGACTGAGAGTTTTAATAACAAGGAAGTGAGGTAGGGAAAACAAAAACTGTGGAGCTAAAGGATTGGAGTTATGAGCTACCAAGAGGATATCGTTTTAGTTTATTTAAAACCAGTCTGTTGTTTTACATATTTAGTTTTTCGCTATATTTATGTCATTGGTGAAATTCTGTGATGGATAAAAATATCTTTTGATTTGTCGTAAAAGGCTTAAAAATGTGTTAAGAATTCTTTTGACATATTTTAAAAATCAGTTTTTTGTTCACGAAATATTTATTTTAAATTTAATTCAGATGGGACGTGAAATTAAAATAATTGTAAAAAGGCTATCCAATGTGAAAACTTTGATGCAAGATCTAGAAATTTCTATTCTCAACTCACTTTTTTTTAGAACACAGTGATCCCTCTCGATGGTCGGAAACCGAAATGATGAAGGCTGTTGATGGTAAGTCCTTTTTTCCAACCAATTTACCCTGGGAAATCTCTTCAGTTCTTCCTAAACTGCTATCAATGGCGTCCCTCCCTCCCTGAAAATACCTCAGGGTACCTTGCGGATTTAATAGTGGTTGGCAAATTTTAATATCGAAAGCCTCGTATGGGAAGTTGGGACTAATCGACCACGGACTTTTTAACCAATCCAAAAATACTTCTATAATTCACGTGAACTTCAAATCAGTCTTAGTAATAGAAAATATGTGAATTTGATAAATCAAGTCCGTTTCGTATGGTTTATACAAAATGCATACAATGTTCTACCCAGGCATTTATTTCAAATGCATTCCAATCTTTGATAGGTTTTCAGAATGCTTTAAGAAAGCTATGAACGGCTCGTTGTTGTTGTTTTTCAGGGTTGAAAAGACATGGGCGATCGTGGTCCAATATCGCTAAAATCGTTGAAACCAAAACTGACAACCAGTGCAAGAACTTTTATTTCAACTACAAGAAAAAGTTTAACTTGGAAAAGATTCTAGGAATAGCGAAGGTATTTTACGTTTGACCGTGTCTTGTATATATTACGTAATGCTCAGTTTGTTTTGATCCCTCTCATGATGGTGGCCAAAACATTACATCATAGAAACGATTTTATCCTAATGGCTGGTTTTGCGCTATGATCCCGAATCTGAATTGTTTGTATATTAGAAAGAAGAGAAAGAGGAAGCAAAAGAAGCTGCACAAACGAAATCTATAGATAACGATACAGAGAATACCATCAAACCTGATGCTAACGATTCTCGCAAAAGCAATGAAAATGAGAAGGCACAAAAGCAGGTAAGCTGTAGTAAAACGTTTATGAAACACTTTTCAAAGCTCTTGTTTGCGCTTTTGAGTTTGTGTTCAGCATATGTTGTTACGATCAGTCAAATAACAGATGCGTTTTTAATCAGAAAAGTCATTTTGAGCCTACACAGCGTGAAATAAGTCCGAATACGGGTCCCGTACATTACCGTATAGGGACTAATTTCTTTCATAAATGGAACAAATTAGTCCATATACGGTAATATATGGGACCGTATTCGGTAGAATTTCACGCTGTTTAGGCTTATCCTTTGTTGCTACCCCTCGCTTTTTACATTTCAATTTTTGTCGTATTTCAAGAAAATTTGATCCAAAATTCTGCGGTAAGGTTTTCTAATAAGCAGAAATGTTCAAGGCTATTTTGCTGAAAATATCAAAGTAGTTTTTGCATTGTCTCTAGAAGTAATTATATTTAGTTGTTGTATGGAAAGTTAGCCCGCTATAGAGGGTGGGGGGCTCGTATAATTTGATCTCATTCAGTGTGTACAAGACTTCATTTTAACCCTGTTCCAAATTCGGCCTTCTTCCCACAGAGTTCAAGTGACAATTTCCCCACACTACAGTTTCCCATAGTAAAGTCTCATAGTTTTTTCGGTTGATCAAGACAAATGTGTCTCGATGTTCCTTTCTTCCAATTTTTTTAATAGGGTTTTCTACTGAAAACTTAGGTGAGAAGAACACACTCTCCAACGTCACTGACCTTGTGAAGACGTTGAACAACACCAAAACAAAGTTTTGCACCGGGCTTGGGGGGACATTTCAGGTTTATAAATCGAATTCATTGGAGAAATGGCTGCTCCCTACTGGTTAAAATAGAATACTTTCACAATGGAAATCTCATTATTATATGTTTTGTTATACCTAATAATATTTTAGCCTCATGCATTATCGATGGCCTCTTCATGGCTAATAAAAGAAAAGTGCATCTTTTTATTCTGAGGGGATTGGGAAAGAGACATTTACTACCTAGGATTTATTCATTGCCGTGATTTATATTAAAGTCGTTGATGTAGATTGATTATTTAAATATTTTTACTCTAGATGATTAAATATTGCTCTGTGTTAGGTCCTAAACACAGGTTTCCCATTAGAAAAAAAGGTGTTTTCGGTACTTTTATAACAAGAAAACCCAATTTTTCTAATCGAAAAGTGCATTGGTACTAGCATTAGGGTAATATATAGTGACGAAATTTATAGCCAATTAACTTTTCACCGATATTGTATCTCATTATAATATGGTAATGAACAGAAAAAATATTAAATACAACAATATATCATCTATATACAACCTTAACCATTTTCTGACCAATTAGCGACCACGATGGTGCTGGAAACTTAAGAGAAAACATTAAAAACCTTTATATTCGGTCAGGGTTTAACACATTTCAAAAATTAAATTTTAGGAAAGCAAAAGTGGCAAGATAGAAAGCAGTACACCCATAACTAGAGGTACACGCACCAGGAGTGGTAAGGTCAAAGTGGGAAAGAACGTAAATGCAGATTCATCAAAAGTCATCATCACACCAGTGACAGAAACGTCTTCAACATTTATATCATCTAATTCCAACATGGTATCAACCACCCTAGCCTGTATAACAACCATCACCGACTCGTCTGGTATAATTGAAAGTACATTTGCAGGACCACGCAAACAGCCTGAAACAACAGGTATGTATGTATGTATGTATGTATGTATGTATG